>JAMKQA010056503.1:0-22367 GCA_024699735.1 Posidonia australis | reverse complement strand
TATATAATAAACTATTTTGCTTTCATAAAACCTTTTTCATATTTTCTGAAGTGATTATATAACATTTAATCACACATCATTTGTTATCATCAAAATGTATTTATAGATTTTTCAACAATACCCACTTCTGGAAGAAGAAAAAGGCTCCTCTCGATGCCCCGAAGCCTCCACGACCTCCGGATCGCCGCGTTGTAGCTCCAACAGTCTCCCTTCTTCCCCGACACCGTCGCCGGAGTGCCTTGACAACGAGGTAGGTGGGAGGCCCACTCCCACCGTTGGAACCTCGATCTAAGCCGTTGGATCTTCTCCCCTCCTCTTCTTCTTGCTTCGAGATCAGACCACAGGGTAGCTTTCAGTGACCTCTCCAGCGGTCGTCGACGACGGAGCTTCGTCGTCGACCGTCGCCGCTACCTTTTTTTTAAAAAACAATTTAAAAATTTTTATTATAATAAAATTCTGAAACTTTTTGTCTATTACATTTAGGTCTTTTTTAAATTACAAATAGCTCCTTTTCTTACATTTAGGTCCTGAATCATTTTTCATAAATCATTTGAATAAAGTTTTAAGTAAAAATATTGCATTATGCTCCCTAAACATTCAAAATAATGTTTTCTAGGTTTAAAAGTTTTGCAAAAACCCCCAGAGTATCTTTTTATGTATATTAATCCAATGTCTTTGCATTTAAGACCCTGAATTTACTGAAACTCCTCAGAATGCATATTTCTTTGGTTAAATTGCATTTTAGCCCCTGAATTTTACAAATTTCACACTAAATGCCTGTTTTCTAGAGTAAATTTACTATTTTGCCCCTAAAACTTTCATGGATCCTTTTTCTTACATATTTTACCCTGAATTTCCACTGAATTGCTTTGAATGCATGTTTTAGTGGCAGAATTGCATTTTAACCCCTAGGAAACATCAATTTGACCAGAAATACACATATTTGCACATGTGACCCTAGATTTCTTCATAATTGCATAGAATGTGTTTTCATATGTATTTTTGATGATTTGGGCTTCAAAATTTCAGTTTTTATTCAGAATTAGAGTTTTTTGCACAAAGGCCCTTGGAATTCGTATTTTTTACACTCACACATGCATTTTGCACATTTTGTCACACTTTTTCATGCAATTGTCTTGCCTTTTCTTCTTTACTTTGCGCACGCTTCTCCAACTCTTTTCGAGCTTGGTTTTCTCGCCGTCTCCAGGATTCTTTCCGATTTTCGCATTTTTAGATTTGATTTGGCTTTCCATCATCTGAGGGCGTACAATAAAAGGCTTATCAAAGCCGACATGGTCCTGAAATGAGGATTATTTTTCCCTTTTTGATTTTCTCGAATTTATCCCAATTTTCACTGATTCGCTAGACGCTTTCCGAGAATTTATCGATTTTCACGATTTTTCTCATCGCCCAAGGGCGTACAGTAAAGCGACATTCTCAATGCCTACATTTGTCCCTCGGATTAACTTTTTTCCTTTATTTCATTTCTTCTCTTTGATTTGGCATGTTTTAGTCATCTTTACCTAGAAAGACCGAGTTTCTCGGGCGCATGGGGGTGCCTAACCCCTTCCCCATGCGTAACTAGAATCCTTACCCTTTCTCTGACCCGCATTCATCTATCTATTAGGCACGGAGCACACATGTTTTCTACATCTTATTTACTTCTTGGTTTTCTTGTGTGTTTGGTTTTCCTCGTCTTTCCATTAAAAGACTACGTGGTGACTCCTTTCCTTATCCTTTCTTATCTTCCCTTGGTGTCTCCGAGTCTAGTCTTCTTGTTCGGATTCACTATCTTCGTCGTGACCATATCGGGTCTCCTCGAGTGCTTCCACGCACCCGGTAGGGGAGAGTCATGCAGGGTTTCACCGACATGGTCACACTATGATATCAAGGATGTTTATTCCTTGATGATTCTATGCCAATATAGAATGACGAGTTTTGGCTAGAATATGCTCATTTTAGCAATTTTGTGGAACTTATGGTTAGATAGAAATAATAGAGATTTCAGGAATATTTCTGTACCATGCATATTCATTATTTCAAAAATTATTTCGCTAATCAAGATTTGGGCAGATGTTTTATGTACAGGCCATGGCAATGAGAAATTCTGGTAGACCCTCGAAAATATGCAAAGGGATTAAGACGAGGCTCGTGCACAGATGGCTACCCAAGTTATTAGCTCATCCATTGGTCTCCGAATACCATCGACTACACCCATGTTGTCCTCTACGATTGAATCATACGACCCACTCCTAAAGGACTCCGACCGTGATGTTTAAGGACCTAATTTTCTGTTAACTTTGGCAATCTTTGTTGTTTTGGTAACTGTAATATTCTGGACTATTATTTTGGATGGTTGAGCCTCTATTTATTTAATTTTTTGTATACGGTAATTAATATATATTACACTTAAACACTTGGTTATGAGAAACCACTACCAAGTGATGTAATATATATCATGTTTGTAGGAGTCGAACTCCCGATCTCTCGTACAACTACAAAAGACTTCACCACTAGACCAAGTGACTGTAGACATGATTGGGTCTCTGTTGACCTCGTCATTTGTGTATTTTGGACAAACGTTATTTACTTGGCAGTAGCTTCGTAACCAAGTAATATATTAATAGATAATCTTATGGTTTAGTAGTTGCCTCCTTGTTTATTTTTCTGTCTTGTAACATGGTAAGAAAGATCTTAATAGCTTACAAGTTGCAGAGAGATTGGAATATTATGTGATTTTCCTATCCACGTTTCGTTCCAAGGAACGAATCCTAGTGTGATTTTTCTATCCACGTTTCGTTCCAAGGAACGAATCCTGGTGTGATTTTCCTATCCATGGTTCGTTCCGAGGAACGAATCCTGCTGTGATTTTCCTATCCACGATTCGTTTCGAGGAACGAATCATGGTGTGATTTTCTTATCCATGGTTCGTTCGAGGAACGAATCCTGGTGTGATTTTCCTATCCACGGTTCGTTCCGAGGTACGAATCTTGGTGTCTTTTGATATTGAGATTTTCCTATCCTTGGTTCGTTCCGAGGAACGAATCCTGGTGAGATTTTCCTATCCTTGGTTCATTCCGAGGAACGAATCCTGGTGAGATTTTCCTATCCATGGTTCGTTCCGAGGAACGAATCCTGGTGAGATATTCCTATCCATGGTTCGTTCCGAGGTACGAATCCTGGTGTGATTTTCCCATCCATGGTTCGTTCCGAGGAACGAATCCTTGTGTGATTTTCCCATCCATGGTTCGTTCGATGGAACGAATCCGTGTGTGATTTTCCTATCCATGGTTCGTTCCGAGGAACGAATCCTGGTGTGATTTTCCTTTCCACAGTTCGTTCCGAGGAACGAATCCTAGTGTGATTTTCCTATCCACGGTTCGTTTTGAGGAACGAATCCTGGTGTCTTTTGATATTGAGATTTTCCTATCCATGGTTCGTTCCGAGGAACGAATCCTGCTGTGATTTTCCTATCCATGGTTCGTTCCAAGGAACGAATCCTGGTGTGATTTTCCTATACATGGTTCGTTCCAAGGAACGAATCCTGGTGTGATTTTCCTATCCATGATTTGTTCCGAGGAACGAATCCTGGTGTGATTTTCCTATCCATGGTTCCTTCCGAGGAACGAATCCTGGTGTGATTTTCCTATCCACGTTTCGTTCCGAGGAACGAATCCTGGTGTCTTGATATTGTGATTTTCCTATCCATGGTTCGTTCCGAGGAACGAATCCTGATGTAATTGATTGTTATTTAAAAATATAGTCTTACTGAGAGATCGGAATATTCCAAGATCAACATGGCTGTATACATTTTATCTTTTGATTTCTAAGTTCTTTAAAAATACTTTAACTATATAAAGTGTGTTATTATAATATAAAATATAAATCACTAAATTTTCATTGCAAATCGAGTTTCATAACTCCTGTCTTAAGTTTTACGAAATTTCAATAAATTTCAATCATTAAAATTACATGCATTATTTAATAGTAAATTTCACTATAAAAATTACGAAATTAAGGTATATTGTAGAATATGAAGTGGATCAAGTGATAGTTTGGTCTGATTTTTAAAATATCAAAAGATAAAAAACAAAAAGAGAGGTGTATATTGTATACATATGCATATTCAATCCCACATTCACCTTGCAAGATAGTTTAGTTCTTGTGTTTGAAACTTTCTTTGTACCTTCTTTCTTTAAGTAATTGGAAAAAGAAAAAAAGAATCAATCTATTTATGTTCATTATCTGAAACTCCAGGTAAATCAAAGAAGACTACTTGTAGAATGCCTTACACGAAAAATAACTCCAAAAGCGTTGTAGCTCCATACTACTAATGGTTGATTAGAAGAGAAATGATCTTATTTTACTTAAGAATAAATACAATCAATAATGATATTTCAATTAGATAGTAGAAGTACTATGACTTATCTTAGTAGATGTGTATATTTTAACTGTCGATTTATTCATAGGCTCAAATCAACTGTCATGACGTAGTTGATCAACGAAAGTGGAATTCACACTTTCCTTCTGGATTCTAAATTTAAGGTCCACAAGAATAATATATATATATCTAAAAAAAAAGCTTGCCTGTAGTTATCTCTAAACGCATAAACGTCCATCTTTATCAATATCTATTCCACCACCAAACGGTCAGGGCACCTTTGACACTACAGAAAACGAGCTCTAGCTCAACATACTCACTGTCCTGTTACTACCACCGGTCCAACTTCGAAGTACGAGAAAAGCATAAAATCGCCAAATCATCGTCACAAACATTAAAAAAAAAAAACAGTGGGAACAGATGAAGAGGAGCCAACGAGAAAAGGAAACAAATTGCAACTCTCCTCCTCCAAACTCTACTCCTCCCATGGAAGACCTCGGAATCCAACCAGAAGAGCCACCGGCCATCTCCACCCAGCTCCTCGTCAAAAGCCAAGAGGACGAACCCACCACCTCCGACGACGACAACGACCTCGACGGAGCACTGCGGTCGCTGGAGACCTTCTTCTGCGTCTTGGGGTTCTACGGGTCGTGCAAGCCGCACAGGCTCGTCGTCTCATGGGCAGTCTTCCTTCTCCTCGGATTCATGGTTCCTGTCCTCGTCTTCTTCTTCTTCTTCTTCTTCTTCTTCTACGCCGCCTCCGACGTCGAGGAGTCCCGGATCGTCGTGCTGGACATCGGCATACCGGTGACCCAGATGGTTCTCGCTTTCTTCTCCTTGGTCTGCGTCTCGCATAACCTCAAGAAGTATGGGATGCGGAGGTTTCTGTTCGTCGACAAGCGGTACGAGGAGTTGGAGAGGTTGCACCACCGGTATGTTAAGAAGATTAAGGTAATTGTAGGGTGGATTTGATCTTCGATCTGTTGTTGTTTCTTGTCTTCTTCATTTTCTGGAGCTTTGGAGAACAATGTAATGTAATGTGGCTTATGGGTGCTGGTGTGATGTGTTGTAGGATGTTGATTTTGAATTGGGGGATTTTTCTTTTGGAGAGAACATTGCCCATTGATACTTACTTGTGGAGTGTTTTCACTGGTTAGATTTCGATTTCTTAATCATATTTCTGATAAGTGTTTGTGGAAAGTGGAATTTTTTCATGAAAATTGGTAGAGAAATGGCCTCTTTTTTACGATAGTTTGAATGAGTACATATTATTCTAGATGGTTTCTGTTATATGGTTCCCCTTTTTTATTCTACAATTAAATGCTTCTTTCTCTGTATTTAGGAATTGTTTATCTTGGTTCGCAAAATTATACATTTTTTTCGCTTCACGGATCATGCTAAGACCTTGCATATCATTGATATGAACTGCCCATCTTATAGAATCCTCAGCCGATGCTTTTCTCTCTCTATCTGAATTTGAATGGTTTGGACTCCTAGAGAATAAGTAGTTCTTATGGATCTTTATATGTTAACAGGGTTTCTATACAGTTCTCCTCTCATGGATGTTGCCCTGCGTCATCGCAAAGACTGCCCATGTGATCACCCTCGTCTTCTTCATCTATCATGCATCATGGCCACTTGCCATAGCCATACTTTTAGCTTCGGTTATGTGTTGGACTTACCTAACCACGGTATTCTTGTCAGGCTGCAGTTTGTTCTATTTAACTTGTAGCCTGCAAATTGTTCATTTTGAGGATTATGGTGAACTCTTGGAGAGTGGTGCAGATGTGTCAGTTCTTTTCAATGAACACAAGCGATTGTGCTTTTATCTGTCGAAGATTAGCCACAGGTTCCGATTGCATCTTATTCTTCCTTTCTTTGTCGCTATTGCAACCCAAACCATTTTCCTACTCCGGACTACCCAGTTCGATGGAGTTGTTGATTTCGTCAATGTTGGGGATTTTTTTGTAAGTGTACTTGACTTGAGAATCACTGTCCTGAATGACATGAAAATGGGTCAATATAATTGTCTTCAATATTGAACTTCCATCATACATTGTTCTATTACTGTAGATATTAGATAGATCTTAGTTTAGATTTTTATGTGAAAACAAAATGAAGTGGGAAAAAAATCAAAACTATATGAAAACTTTGAGGAAGATGAAGAAAAATGTGAGCTCTTTGACATAATGTTCTATCTAGACATGTGGCTGTTAAGATTACAATTATCTAACAGAAAAATGCTACCTTACATGTGGAGGAAAAAACGTAACAAGCTTCAAGCATAAACAGTGCAGCTACACCAGCCAAGGATCATGTAAACAACGAACCATCATACAACAGCATGAGTTGCAAAATCAGAAACAGGATAAATATGATAAGATATTGATTCATTATTAGGACTTTAAGAGTGAATGATGCTTTTGGCCTAAGAAGATTGTTTGTTGTAAACTAAACTTAGGAATAGATACTAGAACTGAAGAACAACTAAATTGAGATAGTCAAATCAGTTCTTCTTAATTAAAGGGCTTTCCTATGTGCAAATCTTCTTCAATTACTAAGAATTATTGGAGGCAAAACAGTTTTCATAAGAAAGCAGGTAATCACAGGTTAATCTTGTAGTACATTATATCCAAAGCCAGCAATAGTAGTTACAGTATATCCCTGTGAAATAAAGGGAACAGCACAAAAACTGCAATGGACTCACATATTAAATAATAAAAAAGTATAACATCATTCATAGTAAACATGGACAGAAGCTACTTCATTTCACTAAATACCAAGTTATATCACAAATGAGGTATTAACTGGAAAACAGCAGTCCTTAATATTTTAATTGTTCAATTAGACAACTAGTAATTCATTGGTCACACTTCATTTCTGCAGATCAGCTCAGCAGTTCAGGTTATTGGAATAGTTGTCTGTTTAAATGCAGCTACCAGGATTTCTCATCGGGCACAAAATGTTGCATCAGCTGCTAGTAGTTGGCATGTTTCGACAACATGTAAAGACCATGAAAACATGCAAACAATTCAAAGTGGAAGCATGGGGGTCATTTCAGCAAATCCATCAGGACGGCGTCATGTTGAAACCATGCCAATGATGATCCAATCTTTGTATCTTGAAAGACAAGCCTTGGGTATGTAGATGTCGTTTGTTGATTTAGGATCCCTTCTCTTTCATTTCATATGGTATCATCATATCCTTGAACTGGAACTTCAGTTAGCATATGATCGTAGTAAAATATAAAATTCCATATCAGGCTTAACAAGGGTTTGGAACAAAAAAACCATGATATTGATTTCCGAATTAAACTTTGTGCATACAATATATGTAGCAAAAATGAGGATATCGAGGTTGATAAAATGGATACAAATTAAATCATACAGTATGTGGTCACAAATGAAAAATTACATATGGAAAGGAATAATTAGTAAAAGCAAACAGCCAAACATTAGGGGGGAAGACCTTAATTAAGTATAATCAGGTGCAACAAAGTCTGTGAATGTGCCTCTAAAGACACATTCATTTGAGCCGAATGGTATAAAAGTGGAGGATTGATCAGTACCATTATATTGCAACTTGCAAGCGGTACTGAAGAAAATTTTAATGTATCACAAACAGTGGGCAAAAAAAAAATGAACATGCATAATTGAATTGAAGGAACACTCCTTAATAGCGACAAAAAAAATGATCACTTTATAACCAAAGTAGGGACACTTGTTGTAGTAGATCTGTGTTCTTTTTTTTTTGTAAACGGTTATTAATATATATTACACTCAAACACTTAGTTATGAGAAACCACCACCAAGTAATGTAATATATATGATGTTCGTGGGAGTTAAACTTCCGACCTCTCGTATAACCATAAAGACACTTCACTACTATACCAAGTGACTGTAGACTATAGTGGATCTGTGTTAAGTTTCATGTTTTTGCTAATAGTTAGCATGAGAGATGTTTTCTATTACAAACAACTCTGAGGATACCAATTATAATTAACACTTGGTAATAAGTTATTAAATTTAACATCTTTCTCTTTGTCAAGCTGAGTTAATGTTGATATAGTGTTCATATTACGTGAATGTAATTATAATTAACACTTGGTAATAAGTTATTAAATTTAACATTTTCCCTTTGTCAAGCTGAGTTAATGTTGATATAGTGTTCATATTACATGAATGTAATTTCGTTCATTATCTGTTGGTAGTTTTCATTATTAACATCTATATTCCTGTTGCAAATACTTGTCAATTCCTCATTATTTGTTATTTTTTCTACTTCTATATGCCTGTTGCAAAGCTTTTAAAAAAGGTAATCATTTTCAGGGAAGAAACAATCCCATGTACGTATCATATATTTCCAAGATTACAAGCTGTCCTTGTTATGATAGTTTCTGATACTTACCTTTCCTTCATTTCATGTACCCTTTTGCCATATATAGTTATGTACCTGGGATGCAATAATAGTGGCATTACTGTTTATGGATGGTGTGTGGATCGTGGATTAATCACCACTATTGTCTGCATCGAGCTCTCCATACTGTGTTTCATTTTTAGTGGAACAGTATGATCTTTCTTTGGCTTCTGAATGAAGTTCGCCTTCGTGGAAATGTAAGTATGAAATCTTTTGACCGCAAGTTTGTTCCTTGAGTACAATTTTCCTCCTGGCCGCTACATTTGAGATCCTACAATTGTTATGTATGTGTCCCATCGTTGGGTCCCATTATTAAATGATACAAGTGTCATCTTTACTCATGGGTTTTCAACTATGAAGGAATTCGAACAAAGTATTGATTGTTTTTGTTCAAATTGATTTCTTGGATCATTTCTCTAGGATAAATTAGGCAGATCCTCCAATTATCCAAAGATTTTACCGCAAAATAATATCTTGAAATTATGATGTATGTCTTCAAAAAAAAGGCAATTATCTATGTTTTTTGGCAAATATTATGTATGTTAATCAGAAGCAATAAGAATTTCGTCTTACAGTGACATGTTTCTTTTTTTTTTTGGAAAGCTAATCACATGCTTTCTCATGCATTATACCAATTTGGTAGAATGGTGAACGGGATGATATCATAAGAATCACATACATTAATTTTGCTCCCAAGTGGCCCATCAGAAATCCTTTTAAACACACCTAATCGGAAAACTCCTTGCAAATTTTAATGGCTGTGGCATCTGGACTAAGAACCAACTTGCAGGTTGAACAAGATGGAAATGTGGCAATAAAGGTCCGCAGGTCGTGTTCAAGTTGAATCCATTTATAACCCAGCCCATGTAACCCAATCCAAATATAATTAAAGTGTGAAACAATCACAAATTCAACACGATTATTATATGAGTTGACCCAACAATGGTAAACAAGTTGGAAACATCACGTTGTAAATAGCTATAATTACATGTTCCTCCGTTTTTTTTATATTTTCCTTTTATATATTATTACAATGAAATTTTAACCACCTAGATTTCGTACTATAGTAATTCAATTTATAATGTTTAAAATTAAAAAATAGTGAAAAATACATCCAAGTTGGTTGTAACTTCCGTACAAATTCTTTGGATTGTCTAGTTTAATAATTTCGATAAATGAAAAGGAAATGGGGAAATGGGTTCCCTGTTATAGTTGTCAATAGTTGTTAGTAAAATGTTTTAGGAACATGACACTATCCAATAATATTCGAATTTATTCATTCATCATCGTCTATGCCACAGCCTAGCAACTAAAAAACATCTAATGAAAAAACCACGTAAAAAGACAATATACTCTAGAGGATTTTTATCCTACAATCAGCTCGCTTTAAAATTAATTTACAAGACCAATAACTAAATCAATTTTCTTTTGTTTGCGTACTTCGTTAAAGATATCGTATTTATGTCTTAATCAACTCAAATAGGTATGACCTTCAACCATAGTCATGTGCAACACATAAACTCACAACTCGGTTGTATTATCTCCTTGGCTGCGGAGAAACCAGGGAATGCACATACCTCTACCCTGACTTTATCGTGATAACGACTTATTAGATATTCGAATTTTATTATTTAATCCACATGAAGATATCCAACAAAGCTATCCATACTTGCGGTTAAAATGCTCTCAATTTAAACTCGTACTAAGCAAACAATTAGATTCTAATAGGGTCACACGTTGCTATTAGACAAAGATGGGCTTAAATTAGGGCATTTTGACGTATAGAAATGGAGAACTCCCAACAGCGTCCGCAAAAACTCCAAAATCGCCTGTTGCACGCTACAGTTGGAAACAAACAAAAACAGACATTATATGCACCGAACAGAGACAATCACTCCTACTCTACCAGCAAAAGCTTTCATCCATAATACAGATGGGCATTCACCTTACAATGGCTATTATCGTACATACAAGAAGTGTACGCTAATCCGCTCCATCGAGTGAGCCTAAATCATATTCTAATAATATAGTAAAATACATGCCTTATATTAGCGAGGATTCAGAAGCAAAAATGGCAGACCTGTGGAACACCCAATCCACGTTTTTCAAAGTTACAAACCTAATTTATCCCGCATAAGTAGTCACTGAGGAGATAAAAACATTCCCAGTGTCGTGCTTCTGCAAGGATTGAACGCTTTCGCACAACATATTGGAAGAACCACACCGCTTAACATATGCTTGCATGCTGCATTGTAACATAATATTAACTGGTATCTCGGGAAAATACATCAGAGAATTGACAACAAAAAGTTTCAGCATACCAAAAAAAATGAAAGATATCCATAGAGAATCCTGAAAATTGAAGCCTACACAAATCCAGATTAAAAAAAAATAACCTACTTCTACCACATAATTGTAACACACAATTATGTTCTTCCACAAAAATGCTCTAGTCGGGTTTATACAACAGACTTCTTGACGCTCCTTGAACACAATCATTTTACCAAACTTCACTAATTGCCTGACTTGTACAGATCAGACTAGAATATTATGAGCTCGCTTTCTCTGAAGTACTAAAAAATAAGTACACAATTCAGCTTATTTGAGAGTTCTTCATGTAGTATGAAAAAAAAGATCAAATACCAAGATAAATTAGATCATACGCAGAATGACTCTCTAGAAGTGATCTGTTGAACCATGTACATACAACAACCATTTAATGGGTATACAGACGTGTGCCAGGATATCCGAGAAATGAAACCCACAAACAATGAGAACACCACAATAAACCAATAAAACATGTCAGGATGATGCAACGTCAAACATTCCAAACAGACCAGGGTTACAAACAACTAACACGACAGTTTTAAGTGTCTAAAACAGACAAAAAAACCAAAGGTTGCATACTTGCATTCAACTTGCATATATAGAGAGGCCCAGGGTAGAAACTATGGAGGACAGGAAAAATATCCAATACATCATAAACCTAACAGTCAAAAGACCAAGCCGCCCAAAATTGCACACAAGTTACATAAACAAATGCCCCAAGTTAAAATTATGGAGGACAGAACATGTCCCACACATCAAAAGCCAAATATTATAAGTTAAATTTAAATAACATTCAGTTCAGAACATTGTCATTATGGTGAAGAGAATGAGGATCCAACAAATACGAATGTCATTCCCAACAATCTGTGAGCATCTTAAAGAGATAATTACCCAGTCATAAATATTTGTTATTCATATCACTACTTCCTGAATAACCAAAAAATGTAAAACCACACATTTATGCAGGTAGGTTATTAACAGTGCTTGCTGCTCTTTTTATCATTGTAATTGGAGTAGCTACTATAAAACCAACCAAATTTGACATAAAAGAATAAAACGTGCAGCACCAATTTTCAATAAGGATGTCTACTCTAAGGTCCATGAAAAATGTACACGGAAGCTCATGTCAACATTAATATAACGTTTGTCAATGTTAAAATAACATTTGACAGCATCAAGGAGACAGGAGCAATCCCAGAAAACAAATATTACGTTTCAACACACTAGACTAGCGTGGACTGACCTGCAAATGGTAGCCATGTTAGTAGACTTCTTATTAATTAGTAGCATCTATATTATGACCCAATCCATGCAACACTGGTTCCCAGAAACATAATAACATACTATGATGAATAAAAAGAATTGAGTTATTGCTGTGAGAATTGGTGAATGGAAATCACAAGAGCAACTTGACCATGGATTGCCAGAAACAATTTAAGAAGACATCATCATATAATAAAGAAAAAGATATATTTGATTGATGTATTCAGGTTTTCGCAGTCTTAAATGTAATCTTGCAAATTCCAATTCATAAGGACTTTCAACACATTCATTCTGTATCATCCATCACCTTTGCTCAAATTACAAAAAGGGTTCTGCCCCCATGTTAACTATGCTGTCTTTCACGGCAAACTTTCAAAGAATTTAGAACATCTACCTATCGCAAAATGAATGAAGACCAAGGATAACATTGTGAAACATGAATTCAAAAAGAAAATGGCTCCATTGCAATAATTGAGTATGGAAAAGTGATTTCATGCAAGTAATCTTGCAAAAAGTGATATACTGGAGGAGCAAGTCTATGAACTCACAAACATGTGTTCAGATTCTAACCACAAGCCATTATATAGAGGGTTTTTTATAAAAGAGAACGATAGATGCATCCTGATGCTCAGCAGGGACTTCCGGAAAGTTTAACAGCTTGTCAATTTTTGATAGTCATATCATACTCCCCTATATTTACAAGTGTGGATAACCACCTTAATTCAGTAGGTTTACTGTCACATTGTGAAATAATGTAGAAGCCCTTCACCATTCACCTTTTTTATCATATGCTTCACTCACCATTAAAGAGCTGTTTTAGTCCGTTGTCCCCCTAGTGAATTTACCAATTCTGTGTCCCACTAAAATCTTCTCATCACTGTGATCAGCAGCACCTCCTGCTTCTATTCTCTCAGAAGATCATGGGAACAAGACTCGTTGCCACCTCCACCTTCCTCATGCAAGCAAGATTTCCAGCAGCAAGCTTCTTACTTTCCATCACCTCCCATCATTCATCTTTCCAACATCATCTCCATTCAACCATTTTACTGTGGCCACACGCTTTGTTTACATGCAATCCTTCCTCACCTCTACATTCTTGATATTTCCTTTTTTTCTCTTCTCATTTTTATCCATTCCATTCTGTCTCCTCTTCCTTTGTCAAGGTCTGTAATTTCACAAAACCTTGTTTGTTTCCTATATATAATATCTAAGATGATCCTCTTTCTCAAGGTCTTGTCATTTTCCCAGGTCTTGTTTGGTTTCTTTACATGAATCTAATATAAATTCTAAAGTGGTCAACAAAATGCTCCTTACAATTCTAGGTCCTTAGTTTCCTACATGGGATGCTTGCTTCCTACGGAAGTGTTCAAAACTCGGTTGAATGAGAGATAACATTTAATCTTCCTTGTGCCTTTCATATGGGAATCACAACTTCTGCTAATTCTTGGGTAATTGGTGAGAGTTTAGAAATTACATTGATGCCAGTTAGACAAGAGAAGTCCACATCTTCATTAGTAGGAAACCATGTGACATTTTAACGTAAGCAAACCAGTCTAATTAAATTGGACTAATTTCTGGCTATCTCTAGGATTGTCTATAGGACTTTATCTTTTTGTCATACTGTTTTGGCAAACAGAAAAGGCAGAATCCATGGAAAAAGCTGATCATGATAGAATCGATGATAGGACTTTATCTTTTATAGAGCTCATATTGTACAGAAAGAAATACAAAACATCATGATGATAGAAGATGGATAGGGCTAGAACAATTTCAAAGGTACACATAGTGAGAAAATTCAAGATGGAGCTAGCAACAGTACATATAAAGACTGAAACGTTAAGCATGGTCTTTCCCCAATTACTTGTTTAACTATTTATATAATATATCCATCTTTATTAGGTCTTTTTCTCAGAAATCAAAGATGATAATATGTAAAAATGTCTGACCAAGTCGACCGACATACAGAAGCAAAGAATTGTATTCTGCAAGATAGAACAATAAACCAAGGGGCATATTGTACCTCTATTGAGCCTGACATCCATTTCTGGAGCATGTAACAAATAATTGAGTAATAAAAATATTCTGAATGACTGATGTCATTTTCATCTCGCCCTTCATGCTGCTTTCTCTGATACTGCAGCGACATTTCATACAATTATCACAAAATCTCAGTCACTCTGAAAACTAAATTTGCTCACAACACCATGCACAAAGAACATTATAAAAAAATCGTCCATTTCCCTGAGAATTGACTTTACAATTTTGTTTCATAGATATTTAGATAAATCTATCTGATTTATTTATCTTTCAACTGCTAAAAAATATTTAGATAAATCTAGACATTTAAATGCAACCTAGAATCTGACGTCGGTGTAAAAACACGCTAATAGACAACACGTGGCAATTACAAAGCAGTGAAATATTTATTTCAGAGATAGGTGCTTTCACTCTTAATGCACCCAATAACATAAGATGTATGAGCAAACTAAGAACAATGAACAGCTATATCTTTTTTTAGGAAGAACATTAAGATTTCATTATATATATAATTTACATGATATACAAAATCCATAACAGTAAATCAAGGATGAAAAAAAGAAATTTGAGACGTCAGTAAAAAACCATAGGACTTCTAGAAAAAGAAAATGCTAGAAGTTAATATCAGTATGGCAAGCATGTTCCCAAGATAAAATAAAATTTTATAAGGCATGACAATTAAAAAACATATACAAGAAAATGTGATACCTTGCTTAACTAGGTAATGGTTAGGAATTTGATGGAAGGCTGTCATCTAAACTTGGCAACATTAATTCTAGGAGTTACTGCCATCAACATTCAGCCCCTCTTATCTTTAAAATTAAGAGGGAGGAGTATTTTTTGTGGATCTCTTCAAGGAAAATACAGATCTCTTAACCATTGACACCAAGACGGCACCATGAGGACACTCAATGAGACATGGCATCACCCTTACCCATAACTCCATAGAGTAGAATATGGTGCCTACCTCCCACAGATGATGACAGAACATTACATATATCATGGCCCTTGTTGTACGTAGGCATGAACGGTGGCAGAAACAAGGGAGCTTATGCATTGACCATTGGCCCCTTTGTTTCTATAAAGCCCATTAAATTTGATATGTGGTTAATAGAAAAGGTAAAAGATATAATAGAAATTGCCCCACCTCTTGCTAGTCTAATTGTTAAATCTCCCCCATGAATGCTAATCTAGCTCTGAAACTGGGCATGAAATCCAGGAAGCAAAAGGACAAGGTACCAAAACCATCGGCAAGGCTAACCAGAGATTTTGCCTAATAACAAAACCTTTTTAAAGTGTTACTAACTAGATATGTATACTCCTTAATAAAATATTAAATAAACCACAAGGTATATTATGTTATAAATTATAAATTAAAATTTTAGTGGGTTTTTTAAGAAACTTGAAGATTATATACGCTCGTTAATAAAATATTAAATAAACCACAAGTTAGATTATCTTATAACTTGAGGTTTTGGTGGGGTTCTTTTAAGAAAATTGAATTTAGTGTTAAAACCACAGACTGGACTATTTTCTTGGAATTCAAGTCGAACCTTCACAACTCAAATTACTAGTACAAATTTCTCACTTGACTCAAAACCAAGAGAGTATGATATACTTCTGGTGTAGAAAATAAGGAAAAGCGAAATCATCAAGCAGCCTGCTTTGGAATTAGAAAAGTGGTGTTTTTTAACAAAAAAAACCTTGGATCTATATCACTGCTAAGCATCAATGGTCAATGTTACTTTACCTTCATTCTGAAGTTTTTCCAATTTTTTCTTCAAGCATAAAAAGGTAAGAACATCCCTTCCGCTTCACACCGACGTCTCTTGCAAACACAATTTGAAGATCAAAAGAAAGTGCAATGATAATGGTATGTCAATAAAATTCTGGTATTCAAAGCCTGATCTTAGGAGCATCATTACATTGAGACAACAGGAAATAGTAATAGTTTACATATATAATTTCAAATATAACTGATTTAACCAAAAACAAAGGCCGATATGCCACACCTCACAAAGCAGACAGCATAATGAATCACTCTTTTAGAGTCACCTGTGCTGGAGGGAACAAATATCCTGCAACATACATTCTTTTGAAGGAAAGAAAAGTATCTTATCTCCACCCATATCATCTCGGGTGCCTGCTAAAAAATAGCATCAATTGTCGCCTGAGACTAGACAAGTTCAGCAACTTCTCATGCAATGCACTTCTCTCACCTCAAAAGAACCAGTTCCTGGCTGAAGACTGATAAAAGGTGTACTGCTACCTAATGTGGAACGACAGATTGTTGCAATTCAATTAGTTAAAGAGGCCGCCAGTGGCTATGCCCCCTTGCTGAAGTTCCCTCTGCCGTTGCTCTTCAAGAGGATCAGGACTCTTCAAGATTCTTCTCAGGCGCCTATATAGCGTTAAGTATGAAGTTTAATAAAAGAGGAACTGGAGAAACATGATTCATTTCATAAACTAGAAAATATAAGATGATATCCCCCCAGATACCTGTCCTGAGCATGCACAGCGGGAAAAGTTGGCATGAAGTCCTTAGATTTTGGAAGAGGAACCTCACTAAACCATTCGTGCTTCAGAGCATCGTCTGCTGTTATTCGCTGCATGAAAAAATACATAGCAAGCATTCTGTGATTAAGGGATCAAAAGAATACATAAAACAAGGTCCATCGTATCCAGATTAAAAAGTACCTTCTCAGGGTCATATGTCAAAAGCTTGTTCAGCAGGTCAAATCCTTTTTCGGATAATGTTGGGCGTCCTGAAAATGATGTTGGAGGGAATTTTTCCCTCAACTTATTATACCTGTAACAAGAAGAACAACAGTGGTTAACGCAAACAAGATAGAGCTTCACTACATTGCAAGTGCCATCAATGCCAGCAACACCTTTTCCAAGATCACCAGATTTCAAAACCTGGGGAAATTATGGCAATTTCAAGAAGTCTTATTCAATTATTTTGAAAAATAGCTGTATTTAGTGAAAGTGATAAGATGGAAAATCACAAGACTCACGGCTGCTTGACGAAGTTAACTTTAACACCAGGCAATTTTGTGAACCCAGGCCATATCTTTTCGTTTGGTGTTCCAAGAATTCTGAAAATCTGTACATAAGAAACAATCAGGCAATGACTGATTAAACAACATTACAAAAAAACAAGTGAATAACAAACTACAGTTATGGCTAGAAGGTACCTTATCAAGCTGATCAAATTCAGTTTTTCCATTGAATAATGGTTCCTTGGCTAATAACTCTGCCATAATGCATCCCAAAGACCACATGTCGATAGCGGTAGAATATTCCTTGATTCCAAGCAAGAGCTCAGGTGACCTGCATTATAAAAATGATAAACTGAGATGACGAACAACCATATACCAATTTACCATAGAACTCGGCAACAAAGGAAATGATGAAATTTCAGCAATGAAAATAACCAATGGAAATAACACAGTCACGAAACACACCTGTACCACAAAGTAACCACCAAATGTGTATATGGTTTCAAAGGGCTTCCATATTGTCGGGAAAGTCCAAAATCACAAATCTTTAATTCACCTTGGTTGTTAAATAGAAGATTTGAAGTCTTAAGATCCCTGAGAAAAAACCCATCAAAACCATCAACATTGAACATAGAAATAAGAAAGACAAATACTACAGTATCCAATGGTGCAAATAAGATATAACAAGGCACATACCGATGAAGGACCCAGTTATCATGTAGATACTTGACACCCTCCAGCAACTGTAGCATTAAGCACTTGACTTCACTCTGACTGAAAGGCTGTTTCATTGACTCCATTAGACCTTTAAGATCATGATCCATATATTCCATAACCATAAAAATGCTATCTAAGCTGCTGCCCACGACAACTTCTTTGACATCTACAATAGAAGGGTGATGAAAAGACAATAAAATATTTATTTCCCTTAAAGATGTTAAAGGAAAACCCTCTCTCTCTTTCTCCATCTTGACCTTCTTCAATGCCACTACCTCCCCTGTCTTCTTGTCCTTGGCTCTGTACACAACGCCATAAGTTCCTTCATCTATTTTATTCAACCTCTCAAATTCATCAACACTTCTACAGCCTTGCAACATGTTAATGTTCCTTTGTGGTGGTTGTAACCGCTCTGGAGTCTTAGTCATAATATCCTCGTCCCTGATGTCTGCATCTGACTCGTCATAAACAATGTCCCCATCAATACCCTCCCCATCGACATCCATGTGATCATGTCTACCAACTTCATTTTCTCGACAATCGTCTTCAGCTCCCGAACCAGAAGGCCCAGATGCAGCACCATCCGAACCTTCCCTTGTGCCTACATCTCCAAGCTCGGGTGTTGGCACCTTCTTATGCAATGTTGCTGCACCTGAATTCGTCGCACGTGTGCCTTTCCTCCTCTTTGCATCACTTTCCTCATCTTCAAGGAAATCATCACCATCTGCCCACCGTGAAGCTGATATGTTCCTTGCTGGAACATAATCTTCGTCCTCATCTTCCACCTGTCCAGGCTCCTTCCTATTGCTCAACTTCTGATCTTCAGGGAGCAAGTTCAAATTCAGCGGAGACGGATCTTCCAATAGTCTGACAATGTCAATAGAGTTCGATGGCACAAACCCCTCAGGCAATGGAGGAGGCGGAGGAAGTGAAACACCAACCACCGTCTCGATTTCACTCTGGGTAGGAATGGCACCAGACCGTTTCCCATCCTCTCTATCCCACACAATAGGAGAGAATTTCCTCTTCCGCACAGGCAACGACAAATCGTCCATCTTTAACTTCATGACACCATTATTAACCATCTTAGCCTGTGGCACATCCGGTTCATCCGAACCACTCCCGCTGGACAATTCCCCTGGCTCCCGGTCAACCAGTCCACCAACAACCCGTTCATTCCTGTCACTCCGTCTATTCCCACTACCACCACTCGAACTGCTCGTACTCGAAGAAGACGAGCGCTGGGACCCATTCATCATCTCCCTCTCCTTAACATCCCTGCTCCTAACCCGATCCCTATCGCGCAAATCCCGCCGATCCCTCTCCTTCACCCGGTCATCATCGTGAATTCTGTCCTTGTACAACTCCTTCTTCCTGGCAACGCGAACACCAACATCGGCCTCGCGGACCCTAAAATCCCTGTTCTCAAGGTATCCCCCATGTCGCCCCGCAGCCATCAAAAAAAACCCTAGAAACCGTGCAATACGAGGCGAAACCGCAGGGGGGTCACAAAAAACCCTACAATCCGTGGAAACCACCAGAACCCACGGAGATCAAAACCACCCCAGATCCGTGCGCGTGGAATCCCAAAACAGAAGCAACGAAACCCTAGAAATAGTGGAATCGAAATAGTGGTTTTGACGAGATGTACCGAATTGGGACGTTGGAGAGGCGGACGAGGAGGAGGACGACGCCGACCACACCGCCACCGCAGACTGCTCGGTTCTGCTCGCAGAAACGGAACGGAGAGAGAGCAAATCTCTTGGTGTGGGGAAAAAGAAATTGAGGGGGTTTGGCTTTGGGCGGAGATAAAAGGAAAGCTCTTGGATGCTGCTTCGTGGTGGAACGGATCGGGTTGGTATATCCGAGAGGGCGTGTTCGGATGCGCGGAGTCGACACTGATGGAGAAGGGTTACTCTTTGGTTACCGAATACGGTTGGTCCGATTGTGTTCTCAATAAATTATTGTGAAAAGTTAATCAAACAAGGAAATTATCGTGAAAAGTCCTTTGAATGTTAATTATTTGGTACAAAATTAATGTTTTTAGGGAGTAAATGATGTGATTACTAGAATTCATTTGGTAAAGCTTTTGGATAATTTTTTAATATATAACTTCTCCTCAAAAATTAATGGTCTCAGACTCCCACTTCTAGTATGTACTCTCTCACCAACTAGGGATGTCCTATTAAACTGTCTACTCCAGGTTCAACTGTTTTACCAAATACTACCAACATCTCAAAAAATATGTATCTGTATGCTCACATGCGTTGGTCCAATTATTGTTTTCTTTAATAATTTTTTTAAGTTTTTCAACTATAGGTGCTCATACATTCTGCATGTAGTTGAATTTTTTTGTATAAGAATAATACATGATTGGATGAAGTTGGGACTTAAAAGTTTTCTATTTTAATGCCAAAAATTCTACCATGTGATCTTCAATTGGATCTATATTGATTTACTTGTGCTAATTTTGTCATGTAACTATCGTATTTGTAGTGCCTTTGAAACAATGAAAATTACTCGTGTTTATAGCATAAAAATTCAATTATAAAGTTTTTTTTAAGATTACCAACAAAAATTATAAAGTTAATGTTTAGATAGTTTAAGATACAATTTGTGGCAAATCCAACAAAGTTTGTTAGGGCACTCATCATATAAATACTATAAAAATTTAAGATGATAAAAATAATCTATTAAGAATTAAGAATAAAAAATTCAACCTTTTACAATAAATGACAACACTCTTTTTCTAGGCATCATAATTTGGACTCATTCCATAAATCTTTCAATATCAATTCATCTCCTGTTTGATTTTGTAGTGTAGTCTTGATGAGTTTCATTGTTGAAATACCCTTCAACTATAGCAGTTGCAACCAGCAAAATCAAAATTATTTTCACAAGTACATATACTAAAGAATAAATAATATTCAAGCCATTATCAATCATTTTTTGAGTTAAAGAATTATATCTGTCAATTCAAAAAATCACAATCAGAACGAACATCTCTAATGTATGTTTCTAGCTTGTTATCAAGTCTCAACACATCCAAATGTGAAATTTTTGTATGATAGAATTTTGCAAAACGAATCAATTATGTAAGAGAGAAAGAGATTAGGAATTGAGATAAGATTTTTTTTAATAAATTATAATATATATATAGACAAATTATCAAGTAAGTCCACTCTTACTTTTGTTCAATAAGGCTCTTGATCATCTACTATAAAAATTATATCCTATGTATGAGATTAAATCTAGATTTTAAATTAGCAAAAATATCTATGTTGTATTGGTGATTTTTCATTTTTCCTCTAATTTCATTTATTAATAAATTTTTATGATAACTAAATCACATTTTTCATCTTAAGTAGGGACGGACTTTATCAGATAATTAGCCTATATATATATATATACATATTTCAAAAGTAAGGGCACACCTTACCTGATAATTTGTCTTTATATACACACACACACAAACATATATGTATGTATATGTATATGCTTGTGTGTGTGTGTGTGTATGTATAGATATATATATGTATGTGTGTGTGTATGTGTGTGTGTGTGTGTGTATATATATGTATGTATGTATGTATGTATGTATGTATGTATACAGATATATATATGTATGGAAGTTAGTTCAGTTGCATCCTCCGAAGATGCTTGTTGGTTGTTGGATTGAAATCTAATGTTTTTTTTGGGTAAAAGTTTAATATGTATTTCTTCGGCTTTAAATGCCCGGTAAGAAAAACATAGTAATGTATGAAATATTACAGCAGTAGAGGCAACAGTCCAAAAAAGGAATGTTCAAAAATTACACCACCAGCAGACAAAGCTGCAACTTAAGAATAGAGCCTCAAAGGCCCTCAGGTGGCGCAGAGCCTCTTCTAGGGTCAGCAAGGGACAAAGAATCGACTCCTGGGGACAGCCTGGAGGAAGAAGGGATGGAGAGGGTGGATGAATCAGGTTGGGCAGCAATGGCTGACATGAAAGACCTCATCTCATCCTTTTCAAAACCTGCCACAAGATTATCTATCCAAAGGTTCATAAAATAAATAATATCACAGATTACATTAGATGCAGCACAACAAGAATTTCTGAAAATCCTTTGGTTTCTTTCTTTCCAAATCAACCAGAGGATGACTTGAACCAACATAATCCACCCAGAATAAGGCAAATAGCATTTAAGGTTTGGGACAGAAAGAAAAATATCTGTCACAGATAAG
>JAMKQA010056502.1:0-37556 GCA_024699735.1 Posidonia australis | reverse complement strand
CTTGAGCACAGGGTCCATTTGCATTTGCATTTCATGTGCTTTAGATGCATGTTTTTCCTGAGTTTTACTGAATGTTTTCTGCAGCATGTTTTCCAGAGTACATCCTCTGATGTTTTGCTTTGCATGGCTTTCTGTTTTGCCTCTGCATATTTAGCTGGCCCACCTAGACGCACATAGGTGGCGCTCCAGACTGACGCACCAGTCTGGCGCACCAAACAAGTGCAGTATCCTGTTTTCAGTAGCACACAACATGTTTTTCATGTATTTTGCTTGCTTTCTCGGCCATATTGGCTTCTGGGTTTTCATCTGGTTTTCTTCCTTGATGCTTTAGGAAGGCACATATTTGTTTTCAGCAGTTTTCTTGCATTTTAGATTGCATTTAGGCATATAGCAAGCAATGATGAGAAATCACTCAAAATGAACACAACTTTGATTATGTTTATGCAATATCTTTGCATTATGCACTTAACCCGAAAATAAAGAGTGATACTCCTGAGCATTAGGACACACCCCTGCACATCATGCACCTATTAGTGTAAGGCACTAAGCATGGCATAGCATATCACCCTCGGGCGTACAGCAAAAGGCTGAAAAGTCAATATTTCATAAGCATAGGAGAAACCATAGAAGACCGATTATTCGGGCATGCAAGGGTGCCTAACACATTCCTCGTACGTAACAGGGATCCTTACCTAGATTTCTGGTTTTCGAAGACCTTTCTTTTTTATTGTTTTGCATGATTTTCATGTTTATTTGGTTTTCCTCGTCTTCCATAATAGACTAAGTGGCGACTCCTGCATTTGCATTATTTATTTATTTTTTTCTGCCGTAGCTTTACCGATTTTTGCATTGTCTTGCGATCCTCGCCGGCATGGTTACACCTTCTCTTTGATTATAACCCTTAGCCACTAACTTGGCTTTGTATTTATCCAAAGAGCCATCAACCTTCTTTTTAACCTTATAAAACCACTTACAACTAATCACATTCATGGTGGCAATTCTAGGAACTTATTTCCATGTGTTTGTATCGATAAGAGCATTAAACTCTAACTGTTGTAGCATCTATCCAACATCTATACTTTGATGCAACTATATAACTGGTTGGCTCAATAGTTTCATACTGTGCTAATAATGCCTCTGGAATGGGATGACCAGTGGCATAAAACACTTTCTTTTTGGAAATCCCATTCATAGCTCTAGTTATCATAGAATGAGTCC
Organism: Posidonia australis; assembly: GCA_024699735.1. NCBI lineage: Eukaryota > Viridiplantae > Streptophyta > Magnoliopsida > Alismatales > Posidoniaceae > Posidonia > Posidonia australis. Next base: position 36,338 of record JAMKQA010056502.1, on the reverse strand, counting down.
TAGTACGAGGTTGTGGAGTTGTATTAGGAAGGCTAGGACCAGAGATATCTTTGGCAGAATTAGATAAACATACTTGAGAAGGAGACAAAGTATTAGACAACTCATTTCTTGACAAAGAATGTGAAGAAAGATCAAGAGAATCAGAAGACAAAACAGGAGAAGAAGATAGAGGTGGTGAAGAAGGACGGTTGATTGACAACACAGGAAATGCTTAAGAAGAAGGAGATGCATAAGAGTTAGAAAACTTGTTGAGATACTGATATGGTATAGGAGATACTTGAATAGGATTGGATTTGATAGATTGAGAAGGATTTGTATTGTTCAAAGAAGAGAAAGGAAAACACTTCTCATCAAAAATAACATGTCTAGTAATCACTATCTTTTTCGTATTAGGATTATAAAATTTATATGCATAATGAGAGGAACTACAACCAAGAAAGACATGAGAAGATGACTTGAATTGAAACTTATGAGAATTGTATGGTGTAAGTAATGGAAAACATTTACAACCAAAGACTCTTAAGAAATCATAATCAGGGACTTTATGTAATAATTTTTGAAAAGGAGATTGATTCCCTAGAATTGAGGAAGGAAGTAAATTGATTAGAAAAGCTGCTGTTTGAAAAGCATATACCCAAAATGTGATTGGGAGATTACTCTGAGCCAAGAGTGCTAAAGCCATCTCAGTTAAATGCCTATTCGTCCTCTCTGCACAGCCATTCTACTCTGGAGTATAAGGAGCACTATTCCTATGTTCAATTCCCCACTCCTTGAACTTATCATGCAAGCTCCTATACTCTTCTCCCTAGTCGGAATGCAAAGCTTTAATATCAGAATGGAACTGCAACTTGACTTGCTGCTTGAATTGTAAGAAAACCTGATATACATCAGACTTCTGTTTCAAAGGACTTAACCAAATGAACCTAGAGTAACCATCAATCATTGAGACAAAATACTTGTAGCCATCTGGAGATAATATAGGTGATGTCCAAACATCAGGAAATATTATCTGAAAAGGCTTTTCACTAATAGAATCTGCAGAATACAATGGTTGTTTATGCATTTTGGCTTGCATACAAACTTCACACACAACATTGTGTCTGTCTTTATTATGAGCAAGCCTACATGTAGACAAGATTTTATCAACCACCACTTTATTGGCATGACCAAGCCTAGAGTGCTAGGTATCAACAGATACTTTGATTGCTGAGAAAGCCAAAACATTAGCTGGACCAGAGGATCTTGTAGACTTCAACGGCAAGGCATACTGCCCATCTTTAAGATATCCTTTGAATAGAAGCCTCCCCATTTGTCAATCCTTAACAAAAACATCATAGAGGTGAAACTCTAGATAAACACCATTATCAAGAGTGAATTTATGCACAAATAGAAGATTTTTAGTTATCTCTGAAACATGAAGTAAATCCTCAAGATGAAAAATACCATTTGGTGAATTAACAAGAGAAGAACCAACATAATGAATAGCTAGGCCATTACCATTCCCAACTCTGACCTCATCACCTCCAATGAACTCTTGAGCACTGTCCAGGTTACCAACAGAATTTGTGAGATGATGTGTTGCACCAAAATTGGCAAACCACTGAACATTATTTGCAATAGAGTTGGACTCAACAATGTTTACTGTTGGAGAAGCATGATTGTATCTCTGATAGCAGGTTATAGCTGAATGATTTAGCCTACCACAAATTTGACATTGCACCCCTGCATCAAATCCTCTGCCTCCATTTCTTCCTCCATCATATTGATATTGATATCCTTGACTAAAACCTCCATTACCTCTACTAGAACGTCCACCTCTTTTGGCTTTTCCCTTACCTCTATTTACAGAAGATTTAACTTCTTTAGACACAAGATTAGCAATGATATCAACCTTTGGTTGATTCTTGAAGAGCCTCTGTTCATGACTTAATAGCAAACCCACTATTTAACTTCTTTAGACACAAGATTAGCAATGATATCAACCTTTGGTTGATTTAACTCATCATATTGTATTGGAGTTGCACGAGAATTCACAGAAGCTACTATAGGATCAAATTTAGATCTCAAACCATTCAAAACAGATAGTACCAGATCATCATCTGTAAACACACAACCAGTAGCCACAAGATTTACAGTCAGAGTCTTGGCTTTATAAAGAAATTCAATAATCGAACTCTCTCCTTTCTTCAAAGAATTCAGCTCAGATTTGTTTGAAAAATTCTTAAACAAGATTTCATAGCAAAGGACTTCTCAAGAAATATCCAAACATCTCTTCCTGTAGTAAGATGAATCAACTGTGACCCAATCTCTTCCGAGATTGAAGAAACAAACCATCTCAATACGAGTTGATCATTGCAACGTCATTGCAAATAATCAAGATTAGGAGTAACTGTTATACCATTTCCATCATCACTCTTGACAAATGGAGATGGACTAGGTGAAGAACCATCCACAACACCCATTAGATCATACGCATTAAGAAGCTGAATGAATTGAGAACGCCACAACGCATAATTCGTCGCCACAAGTTTATGACAAACACTATGCTGGATCGTCAGCAGTGGCAAACCACACGAAAAAGAACTCACCACCGAAGTCGCTCTCAAACTTGTTGCAGAGCTTGCATTTTGAGCACCTTTGCCACCAGCACTGGTTGATCCTCCACCAGCTTCCACCATTAATGATTCCTGTTCTATAGTTGGGGCTCTAATACCATGTTAGAGGCTCATGCACTGAGAAGACGGATGGAGGAAAAGACACTAGAAAGGCAACTTAACTTACCTTTTCTACCATCAGAGATATATATATACAGATGAAATACAACTACAATTAATGACCTCCATACACGTGGCCACAGTTATAACAACGTAACTAACTCTTAACAACTAGCTAAACTTAACAACCTGAACTAATAGAGATCCTTAACAACATGTGATGTTTGGAGTGGTCCTAATAATTTTCCATACTTATGTTTAACTACACATTGGATAGACATACAATGAAATTTACAAAAAAGATTAATTGCTTTTAAAGTATTTGATCATTTACATACTGATAAAGCTATACCAAATATGATAAAAGATATTGTTAAAGCGTATAACATATTTTTTTAAATAAATACAATATTATTTAACAATGCTTCTAATAACAATGTTGCTATAGAATTATTAAAAAGAAATATAAGACCAATATTAAATGGTGAATTATTTCATTGTAGGTGTTGTTGTCTTATTTTAAATTTAATTGTACAAGATGGTATAGAATGCAATACGTCTTATATAGAAAAAATAAGATTAACTATTTTATTTATTCAAACATCAGTTAAAAGATATCAAGAATTTAGACATATATGTGCACAAAATGGTTTAAAACTTAGAAAATTAAGTTAGATGTTCAACATAGATGGAATTCAACTTATAATATGTTAAGTTCAAGTTTACCTTATAGTCATTTAATTATAAGATTTTATAATGCAAAATCTAATTATTTGTTAAATGATGAAGATTGGGAAAATTCTAATATAATTCGTAATTTTTTAGAACTATTTTATAATGCAACTAAACAATTATCCAGTCAATATTATCCAACAAGCTCTCTAGTTTTAATTCATTTATTTAATATTACAAAATTTTTTCAATAATATAGAAATATTCCATCTTTTGTAGATATTATTAGATTAATGGAAAATAAATATAATACTTATTGAGATGAACCTCTAATGTGGACATGTTTAGCATTAATTATGGACCCTAGGCATAGATTAGTTAATTGTATGATACTTATAAATGATATTTTTTGTAATATAAATAAAAATGACTATATAGATTTATTTAGTAATAAAATTAAGACAACTTTATACAATTTATTTGAAGAATATGCTAGAAATTATAATGAAAGTAGTACTAGTGGTCATACATTTAGTTTTGTAGGAACACATATTAGTAGTAGTAGTAGTTCTTTTTGGAGTAGATTAAATAAAAAAAGAAAAATATGTAAAATCAACCACAAATAATGAATTAGAAAATTATTTAGAATGTGAGTTTCCTTTTAATGATTTAAAAATGGATAATTTAGACATATTAAAGTGGTGGTTTATTACAACAATTAAATTTTCCATAGTTTCAAAAATGGCAAAAGATTTACTAATGATTTCAACGTCAACTGTAACGTCGGAGTTTGCATTTTTTGCAGGAAAAAGAGTATTAAACGATAGAAGATGTAGATTATCTGAAAGGTTTATAAAAGCCTCCATATGTTTAAAAGACTGGTACGATGTGGTTGATCGTCTTCAGGTATTGAGCTTAAACAAAGAATTAGAAGACGATAAAACAACGGCAACATCAACTAGAACTGACTCTACTAATGAATAAATCAAGATGTAAAAGTGTAAAACAAAAAAATGTAAAATATGGAAATTTTTAAAAGTGTATTTTTTCCTTCTTTTTTTTAATATTTTTTTATTAATAAAATTTTATGAAAAAAAATATTTTTTATTAATAATTTTTTTAAAATTGAGTAGTCTAATGGGCCAACTTTACCTGGCCCAGTCCAGCTCGACTCAACAGTGGACCATGGGCCGTGTCAGGCGACCCGACCCTTGTGCCCTGATAGTCCCGCCAAACCCAACCTAGGCTGCATCAGGCTTCTTGTTTTTTGAGTCGGGTTGGGCAACACTACATATATATATTGAAAAATTCTATGATACGCTAATGCATTATACAACTTGATGTAATTAGTTGTCCATCAAATATTTTTCTTACCACACTTCTAATATTATCTTCTAGTTGACTACACCAACATGTGGTATACTAGTTATATGTCTCCAAATGTATTTTGTCAAATTAGCTATATGAACTAGTTGTTGTTCTTATATAAAACACAAGAAGAATACTTAATTCGTAAAATTGAATAGTTGTTCTCATATAAAAGAGAAGAAGAGCAGCTTAATTCATAAATTTGTAGCTGATGTATTTGTTTACAATTTCAGCAAACTTGGTGGAGTAACTGCAATAACCACTTTTACCATTGCGTTCTTCCCTGCATCTTTTGATCTGTGCAGATTATTTCCCTTCTCCTCTCCTTCCTTCTCCAGATGAATGGTGTGTTTCAAAAAGATCTCACCTTTCCGATTCCGGGAGTTCGGAAAAACCATTCCCAACTTCACCGACCCATCTACTTTCACCACCATGTCCTGGAATTTCAATGCAGTAAGAACTGCCCTCCAACACTGCCGGAAGAATCGCGCCATACAAAATGGCAGATCACTCCATTCCCTTTTCATTAAAAATGGTTCCGTCCGCGACGTCTTCCTGGCAAACAATTTGATTTGCGTGTACGATGATTTTGGTTTTTTCATCGATGCCTGGAAGCTGTTTGCTGAAATGCCTGACAAGAATGTAGTCTCGTGGACCACGATGATTTCCGCGTTCACGCGTGCCGGAGAGCCGAGAAAGGCTTTGAAAATGTTGACCCACATGATGAATTTTGCGGAGGTTGTGCCCAATGGTCATACTTTTTCTTCTGCTCTTAAGGCCTGCACGATTGCTGGCAATCTTGAGGTCGGCAAGTGGATTCACCGACACGTGATGGAGTTGGAAATGTGTTATGATGTTGTCTTGATGAATGCTGCTTTGGATATGTATGTCAAATGTGGGAGTTTGGCTGAAGCCCAGAAACTCTTTGATGGGATTCCGGCTGCCAATTCTACTTCTTGGAACACCATGATTGCAGGGTATGCTGAAAATGGACAGATGGATCAGGCAGAGGAATTGTTTTTACGGATGCCCGAACATGATGCTGTCTCGTATAACACAGTTATTGCAGGTTTTGCACAAAAACGGAGTGTCAAGGCACTAGAATATATGCGTAGAATGTGCTTAGAAGGTATCAGGTTTGATCAGTTCACATATCCCTGTGCTCTTAAAACTTGTGGAAGTCTAGGTTTCGGAGATATGGGAAAGTTGATTCACTGTACTGTGATCAAATCAGGCTCTGAGTTTGACCGCCTTGCTGGATCAGCACTCATTGATATGTATGCAAAGTGTGGTATAGTGAATGAAGCAAGAAATTTATTTGACCAGTATTCTAGTCATGGAAGATCTGGTTTTGACATGCTAGCAGTTTCAAACTCAATGGCATCTGGTTTTGTTGCTAATGGGCATAATAGTCTTGCCATTGATCTGGTTTCTGAAATTCATGGTTCGGGCATTAGTATGGATGCATTTACTCTTTCTAGTGCTTTAAAGGCTTGCACTAATCTACAGCATTTAAGGGTTGGACTTCAAGTTCATGCTTTAGTAGTTGTAAGTGGATATAATTTAGATCACATTGTAGGGAGTGTTCTTATAGATCTGTATTTGAAATGTGGAACTTTTGAGAAGGCACTCAACTTGTTCAAGGGTCTCCCTCGAAAGGATTTTGTCGCATGGAGTGGACTGATTACTGGTTGTGTTCAGTATGGATTGAATCATTTAGCATTTTCTCTGTTTAGGGATATGAATGGATTGAATGTTGAAGTAGACCATTTCATTCTATCAAGTGTTCTTAAAGCTTGTTCCTGTCTAGCAGGGAATTACTCTGGCAAGCAGGTTCATGCCTACACTATCAAAAAGGGTTTTGAATTGGAAAGTGCCGTAACAACTTCTCTCATTGACATGTACTCAAAATGTGGTGAAATTGAGTATGGGCTTGTGATCTTTAATACTGCAAGCGAGAAAGATACATTGTGTTGGACAGCAATTATTGTGGGGTGTGGACAAAATGGAAGGGCAAATGAAGCAATCATTTTTCTCCAAGAGATGCTAAAATCAGGAGCTATACCCAATGAAGTTACGTTTCTTGGTATCCTTTCTGCTTGCAGACATGCTGGATTGGTTGAAGATGCATGCTTATATTTTAATGCAATGAAGTATGAATATGGCCTTGTGCCATGTTTAGAGCATTACTGTTGCATGGTGGATATTCTTGGCCGAGCAGGACTTATCAAGGAGGCTTGGAGTTTAATCACTGATATGCCATACGAGCCCGATGAAACCATATGGAACTCTTTCCTTGGGGCCTGTGGGAACCATAATGATGCTGATGTTGGTAAACCTGTTGTAGAATGTCTGCATGCAGCTTCATCCTGCAACAGATCCATGTTAGTGACCTTGTCAAACAATTATGCTAGCTTGGGTATGTGGGATAATACAATAAAGCTAAGAAACATGATTAGAGAGGTGGGAATGAAGGAAGCCGGGATAAGCTGGGTTGAGGTCACAAACTAGAAAAATCTGTGGCCTTTGAGGTACAGGTTCCATACAAGTTGCTTTGCCACCAAGTTTGTTCTTCGTGCTTAACAGAAAAACTCTGGTGATAGCATATAACAGTGACCACTTCTGGAAAATGTCATCCGGTGGCAACAATCGTTTAAATAACTTTTAATGCTAAATGGATGACCTACAGCAGTAGCCATTGCCTGATTGGCATGGGAAAGATACCTGAGGATATCCACATGTATTTGTTTCATTTCCATACGGTTTTCAAGTTATACGGTCAGTTTTTCAGACAGCTCAAAGTGGGTCTGAGCACAAACTGAAAAATTGAGTGGGATGATATGGGAAAATACCGTATAACTGCCTGCATGCAGAACATTCAGTTGATCAAATGACCTCGAGTTTGGTGGACAAATGATTAGGAATTAGTCAAGAATTTACTTACGACAGATTTAAGAATTTGTCCCTTGACGGTAAGTTATTAAGTTTATAGGGATTGTGCCATGTTTGCACAGATATATTTGGATTCCAGTGACCTCTAGCTGGTGTACAATTCCTAGAAAAGAAGACTGGTTTTACTCTATCAGCCTAAATGAACGCTCAAGCAAAACACACTGACAGAAACGAGAATGTCTTTTTCATCACGTTGTGCTGGGTTATTCACTTCAAACGAATAAAAAAATTTATGGTGTTTATAGAGTGCAGATGTGATGGAGCCTAGAACTCAAGAATGACAAGTAGGGAACTGCATCGAACAGATGAACAACGACCATGAATAAAAAATCAGATCCAATTTCGGAGCTCTAAGCTCTTCCAGCTTGTGTAAGGTCAGCGTCACAGTTCGTCCGGGACCAGAATTCCAGCTCCTCTAGATTGGTTGTGTTGCAAAATGGAGCTTGGATTTTGACCAGGATAAAAAGAGAATGAGATGAGCTAAAAGCATACAAATTGTCTGTAGTTAATTAGCTTCAGCACAAACATGATTTATTATGGGTAAAAAAATTGATCATGTATCTTTGTTTTGTGAAGAAAGGCCATTGAATATCTTGATGTATGGTGTTTTTGACGGGCAATTCAATCTCCGTGCAAAGTTCAGGTATCATAATTTCAGCCCTCCTATAGGCTTATCGCTTTTTCTCGTGCGGATATTCACAACTTAAATCAATAGTTAAACCATTGATTTTTAAACCATAATTAAATCAATATTTTCATTCCGTGTAAGTTAGATACATTAGGAAGCGATGACCCAGCGTGCAATTAGGATGGATATAAGAGACGGGCCTTGCTTTACGTGTTACAGTACATGCATAAGCAGGAAGAGTTTGGCCATTTTGACTTTTTATACAAAAAGATCTACTGATATATACACTTGTATGAAAATGAAAAAAATTCGGAGTTTCAGCTATGACTTCGTGCTGTTTTTGCCATTTCTAGCTCTTTCTAGTTTCCATCTGTCGTTTTTATCATCAGCTTCCTTGGCGGTTTCCGTCAAAACCCCAGACTCATCACTTTCGTACGGTAATACAACGACAGGAGCAGCTTGCACAGATGCCCATTTTTCCCTTATAAAGCTCCTGAATTTCCTCATCATTTCTCTGCGGAAGTCCAGTTCCCTTGTGAAGAGATCAAATAGGAGAAAAGCAAATATATACCTGAAAGGAACCAGAATAAGTACTGTTGAAGCGCAGAATAGCAGAATTGCAACATCCTTAGTCATCTGCACAGAAGTTCCCATACTTAAATGCATAGAATTAATCATTTTAAAAAAATAGTACAGATTCGAGAATAACGAGAGACTGTAGATAGAGACGAGATGACCAAGACATCTGGCTTTTCTCCCTAATTTTTGAACCTCTGACCCGATCTACAACATCAATAGTATAGACTTTTACAAATTCCAATGCTTGAAAGCATTGGATTGTGTCCAGCACCAAATAAACCTGAGAAGATCATACTGTAATCCATGTTTAAATGGATCTAAACTTTCTCTTGCATTAGAATTGTTGCGCAAGTAGCAACTAAGAAATCAGTGATAGAAATTGACTATGAAGACTGATTAGACAGCAAATGTTGACCCTACAGACCAATCTGAAAACAAAACAATTACAATTCATTTACTATATGTTCATCTACCAAGTGCCATGGACAAAGTGTTTCCAGTGAGATGTCGATTTGAAGATGTTCCTACACATTTATCAGGATAGAAAAAGCCAAATTATCACTTTTGTACATGTCCATGATATATGATATCATAGGCAAAAACAATTGTCTCAAGTAGGTAGTGGACTCATGTTGCTGACCCCAATCCCCCATATAGTGGGATTAAGGCATGATGTTGTTATAAGTGGATTCAGAATAGCGATCGATATCAAGAGTAATTTTGTGACACTAGTCCTTTTTTCATCAGTAAAAAAGACAATTTTTGTGAATTAATGCATCATCAAAGTGGTTTCCGTTTATGTGTATGTATCAGCTACTTAATTGAAGAAATACATAAACAAATAATTTATGATCCAAGCTGTACTACCATACCTCTGGCTGTCCTGATAAAATAATTGTCCTAATTTTCAGAAGTGAGACATTTATGTTCTGCAGAGAACTTTCAAAATCTGCCATAGCCTCTTTAACAGCTATGATTTTTTGAATGGTATTCGAAGGTGGCTGATCTCGTATTGTCACTTTACCAAAATATCTTCCTAACCTGCCTTGTTCTTTAAGACCCTTTAATAATAGCAAGGCAGTAGCCAGAATCATCGACGACACTGGCAATACATATGCAAGCAAGTTTCTGCAACAAAGCATGCAAAAGATGAACAGTCAGAACTTTCTAAAGTAAACTTCTGGTATTAATTTTTTGAGAAAGAAACTTCTAGTAATAATTATTTTACAATGAAGGAAGTCAGACCAGTTTTCCTGTGCAGAAGTGTTTTTACTTAAAGTCTAGAAAAGATCAAATTTGGGAAGTAAGAAATTTGGAAATTATTTCCATAAATATCAATTCACCTTTTCAAAAACATAAGGTATTCATCTTGAGAATACACTAAGGATTTCATTTAGGTAGCAGTGGCTACATTATTTTCCATTCCAACTGCTGCTAAGAGGCATGGTCATTTTTTTTAAAGAAAGGAATGAAAATTCCATTTTACATGAATTCCAAAAGCTTTACAAATTTAGACCAAAGAGAACTAAGTAATAAAACGAAAAAAAACAAAGAATAATCCCAGCAAAGCAAATCCCCCAATCAACTGAACCCAGCCATGTCTGTCTCCACGAATGAAGCAAGGCAGAGCAATAACCTAGTAAGAGGAAATGAAACTCGGTTCATTATTAAAGAGCGTAAGGTTACGGAGCAACTAGATACTCCAACAACAGCCTTGCTGTGTGGCCCATATCATCCTCATCATATCTCGCTTGTTTTTATCCTTGCTCCTCCTATACAGTCAATGAGATATGCTCACATTTTGCAAAAATCTACAAAGGCAAGATTCAGGTGCAAATCTACAATAGAGAGACGCTCAATGGAGATACTCTAACAACAGTCCTTTGGTATCATCTTTATCATATCTCGCTTGTTTTTCTCCTTCCCCTCCTTTCTTTCCCTCCTGTAAAGTCAATGGAAGCACACTCACATCTTGTGAAAATCTACAAAGGCAAGATTCAGGTGCAACGAGCTCCCTTTCCTTGGAGTAGAGATGGGTTTCTGAGAGAACTTCCCATTCCAACCTGAGCATCAAGGAACATCTAGCAAAAACAAAGGCTTGCGCAACTTCTACCACAATGTGGGTAGGCATAAATAGGAGATTTAACATTTTTTATTTTACATACTTGTGCAAATTTCAACAAAATTAAAAGGTACTTGAGAGGATAATTAGCTTAGGAGTTCATGATGTATGTCTTCGTTCTGGAGTCAGATGGTGGACACATGATGCTAGTGAGGAGTAGGAGAAGCTATGGAGAACAAGCCCAAGTATATAGTTGTCCAGGTATGCGGGAGAAGGTGGGGAAAAAATGCAGCCTCCAATAACAGACCAAATGACCGATGAACACAACAGTTGTCTCAGGATATTGGGACTGAACGGACGGTGCATTGCTGGTCAACCAGTAAAAGTTCAGCTTGAGTTGGTAGATATTGACTGGTAGGCCGATAAACACCTAGCTCAAGTCAGCAATGAACAAACTTTGAGGGTTTTTCTATAACTGAAAGCTCAGCATAAATTCAACAGTCCTAAGTCCTAACAGTGTTGACAAGGCTACTTTTCTAGGCTCATTAAGTACAATTCTAAATAGAATAAACATCTAACAGGTTAAAGATGTTGAAAGAGCATGAGCTGTCCGGAACTATTCGCTCTTACTATCTGTACATGGAATAGAGTGTGGGTTGACAGTAGTAGTTCACTTCTTGCTGAATAAAAGCCCACTGCACCTTTCTCATATAGACATAATATATTCACATTCATAGCTAAAAACAATATTAGTTCCAAGGCTTGCATCATTATTTTATCTGCTAGTGGAACTTCATTTTTTCAGTTGCTGATGAAATGATACAACAAAGACTTTCTAGTGTGAAACTAACAGTTATATCAGCCATGGTTTTGCTACAAAGAGAGGTTCTCTCTCAAATTGTGAACATGACCAGGGAGAGGTAGACTTTGGGACAATAAAAAAATAGAAAAGCAACATATGCTGAATCTGATTTACATTAGAAGAAAAGAATTACCTGAAAATGATGGTATAGGCAAAAACAAGAAAGCATAGAGTTAACTGAGGCTCCTCCCAGCGCCTGAGCTTTTCAAAATTTTTAGCCATAATCATGAAAGGAAGCATAAGTTCCTGAACAATTGGAAAAATAATTATGTCGGTATCCAATAAAGACAAAAAAAACCTCAATTGTCATATCAGGAGCTATCATGCTTGTATTGGTAAATATGTAATTCAAGAAGCAAAGCTATGAGGCAGTTCTAAGAAAAAACCTATCTTTTTTCCAGGAAAAGTCAAACATTAGATGGATTTTAAATCCTTGACACCCAATGAAGTAACACTCTGATATCAAGCAAGCCTCACAATTGGAGTAGGAATAAATCTCTAGCATGAATAAAAAAGCAAATATTTATTTGAAAATTTCAGCTTCTTCTCTTTTTTTAAAGATGCGGCAAACATTGTCCAGAGAATCACAAGAAATATATCAATTATCAGGACCCTTTTTTGAATGTCATTTTGTAATGAACCATCAAGTGTGTTTGTAAGCGTGTTTTAGGATAGATGTGCTCTGTGGTGTGTTTGTAGAAATGGAGAAGGCCCCCGCAAAGTCACACCTGAAATTTGTTTTGAAGACTTTTCTCTTTAAATGAAAACGCTGCATTTTCAAAGCCAGCAGCATTTAGGAGACTGTATGGAAATGTAATGATAGAACTATCATTCTTTGAAAAATGCTAAATCCAAAATGCAGCTCCAAGCATACCCAAAGATAAGGAAAACCAAATCCAAATATTTGTCTGAGTAAGGAAAACCAAACCCAAATATTTGTCTGAACTATGCACTAACCGCTTGTTTTGAGGACATTTGTTGCTTACGCAAGCTTCATGACAAAATTTTATGTCGATATAAAAATAACCTTTAACTAATCATATGTCCACTTTGAAAATTACAAAACCTAATTTCGTCAAGGTGCAGTGGGTAGTAATTTCAGGTCAAATGAGAGAGAGTTGCCTGCATTATTCATTGAAATCTCCAGCCAATAGGAACCATATTTACAGTAGTTCACAAACAATTATATAAGCAGATCAGAAAGTTTTCACCTTGAAAAGGTCTATATTGCTTGGAATCCCCTTTAGCATAGCTGCATCAATCGATGCTTGGGTTTTTTCCACTATTTGACTTTTTAATTTGCAAGTTAAAGCTGCCCTTTCTACAATATCCAAATCAGCTACAACAAGATTTCTACCTAGAACAATTCCTTTCCTTATTGAAGTGTTCCTCCAGAAAAGAGCTGACGAGCTAGAAGTCCAAGATGGTGATCTCATCCATTTCTGCAGGTATACACTTCCATCTATGTCATAGACATGAGCACTGTCACCAGAAAGGTCTTTCGAAGGCCCCAGCAACTTACCTGACTGATATTCCTCATGCTTGAACTTTGTAAGTAATGGTCCTCCCCAATTTTTTACAGCTAAAGCTTGAAGAACAACATCACCATAAGGTACAGTCTGCAAATATGAGAACTGTACAAGTTTAGCTGGATCCTCTGATAACTTTCGAATGAATTGAAGTGACTGGAGCCTCGCAATACTGTTAGTAGCACTTCTAATGGCTCTCATCTTCCCTTTATGAGCGCCATATACATTATCAGTTGATGGATCACCATCTACTGGTCCAAATTCTTGTATGAACCCATACAGAGAAATGATCTCACTAATGAAAGCATGCCAGACATCTCTCCTTGTTTCACTGCCAAAATCAACAAATTCCAGCACCCAAGTTTCTGCACTGTTCAAATCATAATATCCATATCAGAAGATTCAGAACAAAGCTATTTTAAGTTTGAATAGTCCAAAATAATTAAAAACAATAAAACTACAACAGCTTACTCACTCAGGATCGGAGGAAATAGCAACAGCAGAATCAAAAAGTTTTGATCCAAATGGTCCAACCTTTGCTTTCTCAATTCTTAAACCATGTTTAGTAAGATCCAGTCTTATGAATTGTTTAGAACCTGCCAGACCAATTGCCTACAAGTTGCAAAAAGGTTACCATAAGCCATAAGTGCACAAATAATGCAAGCGAACAAGATCCAATTTGCAGTAGAGAAATTAAAATTCTTCTTTTCATGGAATAAAATTTCATTGTAGCAATAGAAGTTAGCTAGATGAATTCTTCCAAAATCCAATTAACAAGATAGATAATGTACTGAATATACTGGTTGGCAGGCCATGATGAAGCAGAGTATGTGAGAATAGAACTGATAATATGGATCTATTCACAAATGAACAAGAAAGCTTCCTTGAGAAAAATTATCAGATTTCTGAAATTTCCCTGTAATTATTCATCTTTTTATTAGCTAAATAGCTATCCTTAATAATCTTCTTCCTTGAGAAATTATTGTTGTGAAGATATAGATTGGGAAAAGAGAGAATTATCATCTATTGAGTATGTGATTACATATATATAGGATATTAATTATCCAATACTAAACGGATATCCAATAACCCATTAAGACATAATTACCCACATTACATACTCTAACACTCCCCCCCAAGCTAGAACATACATATCAATCATGTCCAGCTCGTTATATAGAAACTCAAACACCCCCACACTTAGGCCATTTGTGAAAATATTTACTAACTGGTCTGAAGACTGTATATAAGGAGTAGAGATAACTCCTCGCTTGACCATGTCTCTCAAAAAGTGACAATCAACCTCAATGTACTTTGTTTGCTCATAAAAAGTAAAGTTGTTTGCAATAAAGATAGTTACTTGATTGTCACATCTCATAGACATAAGTGTGTCAATACCAAATCCAAGTTGTTCTAACAATGACTTTATCCACATCATCTCACATGTTGTTTGTGCTATGAATCTGTATTTTGCTTCTGCACTAGATCTTGACACTACATTCTGCTTTTTACTGCATTATGTGACCAAATTTCCTCCCACATATATGCAGAAACCAGATGTAGACTTTCTGTCTCCTCTATCACTTGCATATCCTGAGTCTAAGTATGCCATAATCCTGATATGGCCATTGTTTCTGTAGACAAGGCCTTTCCCTGAGCACCTTTCACATAAGATAGAATACGAAGAGCACCCATCCAATACACTTTCCTAGGTTCATACATGAACTGACTCAACAGGCTGACTGCATACGAAATATCTGATCAAGTCACAGTCAGATAGATAAGCTTCCCAATCAGTCTCCTGTACCGACCAAGATCCTCAAGCAACTCTGAACTACTATACCAGAAAACTGGTGTCTACTAAGTAGAGATGCTCTCTAATTTGCATCCCAAAAGACCACTCTCCTGTAGCAGGTCCAACACATACTTTCTCTGTAACAACGTCATCTTACCCTGTGCATAGGAAAACTCTATCCCAAAAAAGTAACGAGGTTTCCCTATATCCATTGTCACAAAGTGACTATAAAGATGCGTCTTTATTTCCTCAATGTCCTGTGCATCGCTGTCAGTCACCAATATATCATCCACATAAACAGTCAAGATAACACTCCTATGATCTATGCGTCTGTAAAACACTGAATGGTCTACTGCACACCGCTGAAATCCACCAGCAAGAACCACCTGACTAAACTTCTCAAACCATACTCTAAAGCTTTACTTGAGGCCATAGATTGCCTTCTTGAATCTGCACACACGATCCTCCCCCTAAATAGCATACCCTAGAGGCTGCTCCATCAGAATATACTCAATCAGATCACCGTAAAGAGAAGCATTCTTTACATCCAGTTGGCAAAGATCCCATGAATGATTCAATGCAAGAGAGAGAAAAACTCTGATGAAATTGAGACAGACAAGTAGAGAAAAGGTCTCCTCATAATCAATCCCATGCGTCTGAGTGAAGCCTCGAGCCACCAGCCTAGCTTTGTATCTGTCAATGTGGCCATCTACAGTATACTTGATGGTATAAACTCATTTACAGGAGACTACTGTAGTCCCAACAGTTCTTACCACTAACTCCTACGTACCACAACTATTGAGTGTAGCTATCTTCTCATCCACAACAACCTTCCAATGAGGAAAGAAAAGTGTCTCCTGATACGTCCTAGGAATAGACTGGGAAACAAAAGACAAAGCAAAACTACAGAACTAGGGGTGAAGAGACTCATAGGAAACAACATGAGAAATAGGATGTGCAGTGGAAGACTGAATACCTTCCCGAAATGCAATGGACAAGTCTAAGGATGTGGTGAATGGATCTGCATCAGCGGAGGAGGATGGTTCGTTGGTGGGAGATACTGGAGCACACTGTCGTCGCTAATAGACCTGCAAAGGACGAGTAGCTGCTGGTGACGCAATAGGTGCTGGTGGCACAGTAGGTGCACCCTAAGTGTCAGTATCCTGTATCTCAACAACTTAAGGAATGGAAACAGATATATTGGATGAGGTAGAGACACTGTAGTATGATTCTGATTCAAAACATGTAACATCTGCAAACACATAGTATCACTTTGTTGGAGGTGAAAACAATGATATCCCCTTTGAGTTCGCAAGTACCCAACAAAAATACACTTGATAGAGGGTGGGGACAATTTGTTTAAACCAGGGAAAGATCTTAAACAAACACCACGCATCCAAAAACTCAAGGTGTCAAACTAAACAAGATAAACTCAGGTTTAAGGTGACGAACTGAAACTTCACCTCCTAAAGGTGTAGAAGACATGCGGTTGATGAGATAAATGGTTGTAAGTACAACATCAGACCACAACTGTTTTGAGACATTCATGTGAACCATGAGAGTGTGGGTGACATCGAGAATATGCCAATGCTTACGTTCTACAACCCCATTTTGCTGTAAGGAGTGAGGACAAGAAATATTATGTATAATACCCAAGGAAGAACAATAAGAATCAATCCTAGATTACATAAACTCAAGGACATTGTCAGTTTGTAAAAATTTAGGAGTGACACCAAAATGATTTTTTATTTCATTCAAAAAATACAGAGTACATCGTAAACTTGACTGCGATCTTTCAACAAGTAGACCCATGAAGTTTTGCAAAAATCATCCACAAATACTATATAATACTTATGACCTGACACAGACGGAACTCTAGATGGACTTCAGACATAACAATAGACTAACTCAAATGTAGTAGTAATAGATACAAGACCTAACATTTTAAAAGAAGCACGATAATGCTTCCTTAACTGATATGACTTACACTCAAACTGAGAAATTGACCGCCAAGGTAGTGCCTGCTGTAATTTCTGATGAGATGGATGTCCTAGTCGGTAATGCCACAAGGAAGACGACTCAGAGGAAGACGTCACAGTAGCTAATCCCTAAGGTATATCATCACGAACTAACAGGTATACTCTATTTCCATGCTCACGATCCAAACCAATCCTCCTCCCTATCTGTAAATATTGAAAAATGCAATGGAAAGGGAAAAATGTAACTGAATAACATAATTGCTTTGTAATTGCGCTAATTAAAAGTAAATTGACAAGGAAATCAGGAACAAAGAGAACTTTCCCAATGGACAAATGGGAAAAAGCATGGACTACTCCTTCACCAGACACAGGACAGGTTCAACCATCAGCAATGGCCACAGTACGGAAATTAGATAACTGGGTAAATAAACTACGTGTACCTGACATGTGTGAGAAGACACTAGAATCAATGATCCAAGAGGAGTCCCTGGATGCAAGGAAGGCACTAGTACCTGAGGAGTTATCATGTGTAGCGTGGCAGTAGAGTCTGTGATCGTTAGCTACTGAAGTTGTTCATAATCTACCTGTGAAGCGGTAAAGGTCGGCTCCTCAGTGGTAGCTGCAACAGTGGATGACTTGGTGGTAACATGTGTTGTCTGTGGTCGGCCAATAATATCCCAACACTTCTCAACCTTGTGTCCCAAACGGCCGCAATGTGAACACCGTAGACGTCCACCTGTATCTCCTCGTCCACGACCTTCTTCTCTAGAACTGCCACATCCACGACCCCGTGTGACTGCCATGGTAGAGGGCTCAGACACAAGGTAAGTTAGGATGTAGATACCCGAAAAACCTTGCTAAAGGTTGTTTGTAAGTCGAGGACACTGTCAGCTCCTAAAACTTGGCCTCGAATCTAAGAACTAATATCTAGATTCAAACCGAAGAGATAAGCTGCAACTGCTAACTCCTCCCTATACTTGCAAAGTCTGGTGATATCCACTGTCAATGACTGATATACATCTAACTCGTCCAATAATGCTCGGAGGGCAGTGAAGTGCTGCTGAACGGTTTGATCTCCCTGACGAAGAGTGAAGATCTACTCATATATCTCGCTGACACAAGATATGTTCTTCTCATGGCCATAAGTGAGGCATAGAGTGTCCTAGATCTTCTTTACAGGCCTCAATAGGATAACACCGCGTGCAACTGAGGGTTCCATGTTATTTACAATCCATGTAATAACAGCAGCGTCAGCAGCAAGCCAATCTTCATACTGATCTGATTTGATATTGGGGAGAGGATAGGTAAGATGTTTCAATTTTCTATGAACTAGAATAAACGTTTCAAAGCTTTGAGACCATAGGATATAGTTAGATCCAGAAAGCTTCTCAAATGTGCCACTCATATTCTTCACAAGCAAGTCACGAGATGCCATTCTGACTAAAAATTACTGAAAAAATAGCCAAATATATGGTCTGAAAATAACAACGGTAGATCGAACTGCTCACCAAGAACGTGGATGTGACATATCCACGTATAACGAAGACCGGAGGCGTGGAGAGGCTTAGAACATAGCCAACACTGCAATCACGTCACACAGGAAAGGTTGGACTGTCCTTTCGGATTGAGGGAAAGGAGACTAGTATTAGGATCTTTAGGCTTCACTAGAGGAGGTTGAATAGTGATTTAATAAATATATTTGCAATATTAAAGTTTATTTAACAAATTTTAAGTTTTTAAATAAATGACATGTAAGTTGAGGAATTTGGATACTAAACTAAAGCATACAAAGAAAGAGATAAGAGATAATGATATGCACAAGTAAATTTATAGTGGTTCAGCCTCTCCAGCTTAGTCCACTTCTCGAGAACCCCTCGAGAATTTCACTAACCTCATCTTATTCCGGGTCAAGATCGTGTCGTACACCCTTGACGAATCCTCGCCAAGTTCCGCAAAAACCGCGGCTTCCTTCTCTCAATCCGGAGAAGAACACACTTAATAAAGATGAAGATTACAACTCTTTTATAGTCTCTCAAATACTTTCAGGCTACGTGGATAGATGGAAATGGAACACTCTTGCCTTGGAGTTTTTCTAATGGAATTGAAGTGGAATGTTTGGAAACATGAGTAGCTTGAAGCTCTATATGGGATAGGAAGCATTCATCCATCATAGGTGAATAATGGAGGCCTATTTATAGGAAAACATGAGTATAACAATGTGTTTAACGTTCAGCAACGGTTACTGATTCGGTATGCCGAAATCAAAACGGTTAACCGAAATGTACAACAGTCGAGCATTTCGGTATACCGAAAACATTTTGATATGCCATAAACCTCTGATTCGGTATACTGGTGAATTTCGGTATGCCGTTCTGGGTTACTTTTCTGATTTTTCTAATCTACATATATTTCGGTATACCGAGGAAATTCAATATGTCGAAAATGCCTTTAGTTTTATAATGAATGTTTTTCAATGAATTGTTAGTTTTAATGCTAAGGTAATTTTCCTATGACTTTATGTGGATATTTGGGAGATTATTACAAGTTCCTAGGTACACGAATAAATAGAAAATTACATCAAAATAATTACAAATATTTTTTTTTCTCCTTTTCCTTCATCTTGAATTCTTCTTGGTGACACGTAGGTCTCTGTTTTCTTCAAATGTCTTCCTTTTATGCTTGCATCTTCTGAGTTCTTCAATGGTTTTCTTTGCATATATGAATTATGAAATATTCTCATAAAGCACATTAGTCTTTTGTTATCATCAAAATCAAGATATGGCTAATAAAGTCAACAATCTCTCCCTTTTTAATGATGACAAAACTACAAATATTTCAAAATAAAAATATATTAACTTTTCTTAATACTCTCTCCCTTTTTGTCATTAGCAAAAAAATATTATAAAAATTTAACTCTCCCCCTATTTATTTAACCTTGCATAAGGATGTGTCAATATACTCCCCTTTTTTTGTCAATTCTTAAAGATTTATATGATAAAGCTCAAGCCTTTTTCGTCTTTATTTCCTCTTATTCTAATTTCCTCTCTCTTTTTCAACAAAAATGTCATGCAATGAAAACATCTAAAGTTATAAGATTTCCAAAAAGAATCCTATAAGGTCATCAAAATCAAATTTAAAAATTATTCACTAATCATTAAGATCATAAGCAATTTTCAAACGTTGCCAATTGTTAGATGTCAATTTTCAAAATTTATACCAAAAAAAAATTTGATTTATACCAAATTTATAAGATATCGAGTTTATTTTTAAATTTAATTTAAATTATGCTCCCCCTCAAAAAAAGTATATTCATATATCACAAATATGTCATTTCCATAAAAAATACTTGAGGAACCATCAAGATCAACTTTTAGTAGATGCTTAATTGTTGGATTTAATTGTTAAACTAATTTCGATAAGATACCAATTGTTGAAATTTATGAATTAATTAAACTCCTCCTATCAACAAGCATGGGTAATAACATATTTTCAGCAAAGTTCTCCCTTAATCCAAGCATAGGTAAAAACAATCCTTATTCAACAGGTATAGCAAAAAGATGAATCATTTAAAACATTGGAAAACTAATCTCTCTATAATACTATAATTATATAATTTTTCTTATTTTCATTTTATCATGGGCAAAAAAATATGACAATGTATAACATAATCAAAATGAAATATTATAAGTTATGTCAATCAAGTCTATTTATGCATATATTTATGGTTTAATGACCCAAATGAATGGTCAAAATAATGTAATAAGTATAAACCATGATTTAAAAAAATTGAAAATTCATTGACAGAAATCATCTGTCAGAATATTCGGTCGACCGGTATATTTCGGTAAACCGAAACAGTAAAAATCGGTTAACCGTTAACAAACGGTATACCGAATGAGGGAATATTTCAAAATACATTTTAAAAATCATTAAGTGAAATTGTATGATTTTATCTATCAATCAATTTTCAATAAAAATTTACATAATAACTTAAAATATCCTTTTTCAATGGGATTAATAATATTTGTCAATTTACTTATAGTCCCATGACACTTTGGAGAAATTAAACTCAACCATTAAGTAGTGACTTTGGTACCTATTTTATTTCAGGTACAAAATTAATTTTAGGAATCATATTATAATTCTTTCTAGAAATCCAATTTCCTTTTTTAATAACAAATTCATGCTTTTCATCACTTTTGGCTTTAATGACTCCATTTTCATATGGAATTCCATTTTTATTTACATTTCTATATTTTCTTACATCAAAGTTTTTCTTACTAATAGTAAACTTACTAACATTACTAAACAAGCTTTCACTTTTGATTTTTAATGATGCAAAGTCATTTTCTAAAGTATCAATTCTCTCCTTCATGATATTCAATTCATTCTTCAAAACTTCATTTTCTTTCACAAAAGCTTTATTCTTATTTCTTAAATCATCATTTTCTTTTGAAATTGATTCTTTTTCATGAGATAGAACAATTAAGCCTTTGTTCATATTTTTGTATTTGCATTTCAAGAATTTATATTTATCATAAAACTCATTGAAGTCATCAAGTAATTCATCTAAAGAAAAATCTTCTGTATTATCACATGAAGAAGTGTCATCATCAGTAGAAGAGTCACTATCATCCCAAGTGACTTGAAGAGCTTTCTTTTTCTTAAATTTTCTTTTATTATTTGTGTTCTTCTGTTGAACTTCGTTTTTCTTTAAAAAATTCTTGAACTTATGAGTTATAAAAGCAAAATCTTCCTCATCTGAATCATCCAATTCGATAGAGGCGTCAAATGTAATTCTTTTCAATTCTGGAATATTTTCTAATTATTTTCCTTTCAATTGAACTACATATGAAGTAAGGTTTCCTATAAGATCTTCAAGGAAATATGAGGATAAATATTTAAATTCTTCTAAGATTGTAGTTTTCTTTTCCTAATCCGGAGTTAGAGATCTTAGAATCTTTCTAACTAATTTACTTTGAGAATAACATTTTTCAAAGGATTGCAAATTATTAATTATCTCACTAAATCTAGTAAACATATCACTAATAGATTCATTTGGTTGCATTTTAAGCATTTCATATTTATGTACAAGTATATTTTTTTTTATTTCTTTTACTTGATTTGTTCCTTCATGGATGACTTCTAAAATGTGTCAAGCCTTATGAGATGTATTACAATTTGAAATTCTATTAAATTAACCTTGACTACAAAATAAAGTATTTAACCCTTTAGCATCTAATGTTACTAAATTTTTCTCATTTTCATTCCATTCCTTATAGTTCTTTTCACTAGGTGTGTATCTATTTATAGCAATGTCCCATAAATCAAGATTAGTGGATTTAATATAGATATTCATCCTACATTTTCAATAATTATAATTATTTCCATCAAAAAAAGGTAGCCTATATATATTTTGTCCTTCTATAATGTTGGAGTTATATGAACAAGAAACCATAATCTAAAAAATGGTTAAATCTTTATCCTAGATTAACAAAGCTCTGATACCAATTGTTAGGATCTTTAGACTTCACTAAATGAGGTGAATAGTGATTTAATAAATATATTTGTAATATTAAAGTTTATTTAATAAATTTTAAATTTTTAAGTAAATGACATGTAAGTTGAGGAATTTGGATACTAAACTAAAACATACAAAGAAAGGGATAAGAGATAATGATATGCACAAGTAAATTTATAGTGGTTCAGCCTCTCTGACTTAGTCCACTCCTCGAGAACCCCTATAGAATTTCACTAATCTAATCTTGTTCCGGGCGAAGATCGTGTCGTACACCCTTGACGAATCCTCGCCAAACTCCGCAAAAACTACGACTTCCTTCTCTCAATCCGGAGAAGAACTCACTCAATAAGGATGAAGATTACAACTCTTTTATAGTCTCCTAAATACTTTCAAGCTACGTGGATGAATGGAAATGGAACACTCTTACCTTGGGAGTTTTTCTAATGGAATTGGAGTAGAATGCTTGGAAACTTGAGTAACTTAAAGCTCTATATGAAATAAGAAGTATTCGTCCTTCATAGGTGAAGAATGGAGGCTTATTTATAGGAAAACATGGGTCTAACAATGTGTCTAACGTCTCTCTAACGTTCAACAAAAGCTACTGATTCGGTATACCGAAATCAAAATGGTTGACCGAAATGTATAACGGTCGAGCATTTCGATACACCGAAAACAATTCGGTATGCCGAAAACCTCATATTCAGTATGTCGAAAATGCCTTTAGTCCTATAATAAATGTTTTTCAATGAATTATTGGTTTTAGGTCTAAGGCAATTTTCCTATGACTCTATGTATATATTTGGAAGATTATTACAAGTTCCTAGGTACACGAATAAATAGAAAATTACATCAAAATAATTACAAATATTATTTAATTTTTCTTCTCCTTTTCCTTCATCTTGAATTCTTCTTGGTGGCAGGTAGGTCTCTATTTTCTTCAAATGTCTTCCTTTTTATGCTTGAATCTTTTGAGTTCCTCAATGGTGTTCTTTGCATATATGAATTATAAAATATTTTCATAAAGCACATTAGTCTTTTGTTATCATCAAAATCAAGATATGGCTAATAAAGCCAACAACTAGGGCATCATCGTCGACCACACACGCGTCGGTGACCCCTGATGGCGCCGTCAACCGCCCTTGCCTGTCTTGGCTGGTGGCGCAGGGTGAGAGGAGGAGAGAGGAGGCCGATGGAACCTGGGAGGGGACTGCTTCTGGCAATCAGCGACTGAAAACTGGCCAGACAACGACAGGCTGCGACGACTGCAGAAGGTGGTGGCCAGCAGCTGTAGTTGTGGGATATTGTTTCTAGGATTTTTTGTTGTGCTCTAGTACCATGTGAAGAGATAGATTGGGAAAAGAGAGAATTATCATCTATTGAATATGTGATTACATATATATAGGATATTAATTATCCAACACTAAACGGATATCCAATAACCCATTAAGACATAACTACCCACATTACATACTCTAACAATTGTAACCATTACAAAGAAACAATGGAGATCAGTCCAATTGAGACCTTGTCACAGGAGTCCACATCCAGGCAAATGGTTATTGTCCATATAACTTTCAATTTGTGATCAAGCAAAAGCTCAATACCATAAGCACCTCAGACACTGAATACACAGTTCTCACAATATTGGAAAATTTCAGCAAAACCAACAGCAAAGTGTATTTATTACTATAACATAAATAGCAGAAATAGTGATTGTTAGATAAATCCACTTCCATGGTACAAAAGTACGCATTATGGTGTTATGAATTAAGTTGCTAAAAATAAACAACTTGCACCTCAAAATATAAAGCACTGTCTGTCAATGTTAGATTTCCAGGCCATGCAATATTTTCCTCCCATTTCAAAACTGGCCGCTTCCTACTAGAACCCACACATACAAATTCTCCAGTAGATATGCGAAGATTTCCTTGAATCTCGTATGACTTTCTACCTTGATGTACCCTATACACAAAAAAATCTAGATTTAGGTAGGTACAACCTTAGTTGTGATATAAAACAAACGATATAAACCAAGTGAAACAGACTACTAGACTAAATTTGGTTTCAAGATCACATCAAAAGATACAGAAGGATCATAGATTGCCTGCTTTAAGTCTAGACAAGGTTATCATGACCTTAAGGTCACACAAGAGTCAATGTTTAACCTGGTAAGACATGAATACTTTGTCAACAACCATTGACTTGATAGTTAAGATACCAGAAGAAAATATCTAATTGTATCAAGTGCATTTATTCTATGAAGCTATTTTTCTTGTTTGTTGTTCACATTTTCCGTCCTATTCATGTATAGAAACCAGGACTGACAAATATATCATATAAACAATCACATACAAGAGTTTCATGTCTCCAAAATACTGTAATTGCTATGTATTCAGAGGAAGTAACCCAAGGCAAGGTCTTGACAAGATGAAACTATGTTGGACATTACACATTTACGTCTCTACAACAACAAAAAAAGAACATAAAATTTGGTAAAAGCATACAAGTATATGAAGGTCACAAAATTTTTGACTTGAAATTAGGAAATTATTAAGTATTGAATGCCTCATTATCACCAATTGTTTTATGGTGGTGGTTAACATTATGTCAAAGAAGTTGCCTAGGCACGAATCTCCTCCATGAGACATTTTGGCATTTTTGTGGATTTTCAACTAGCATAAGTTTTACCATGTCCTTGCATGTATCATCCATGTACATTGTGGTTTACATACCACATCTTGTCGACATTTATAAACATAAAGGAGGGTGTTGAATATTATCATTTGTGTGGGCCTTACCATCACCAGTTTATTTTATTATAGTGTTTAACATATAGTAAGCAATAATTTGTCTAAGATACCTGAAATGCACTATTTAAGCACCTACGCATGTGAATCTTGGCCGTCAAAAGTAAAAAAATTTCAATGTATCTTTTCAAGTAACTTTCCTTAAAAAAAAAATCAAAATAAACCATTACATGAAATAAACTCCGTGGTAAAATCTGAAAAAGTCATGTGCTTCTGTATTTTGAATAAAAAAAAGTGATAAATGCCTAATTGTTCTTGTCATCTTTTAAGAATGTGAGAAAAAATGAGTATGAGGAGTTGTCTGAGAGCAA
The DNA here is from genome assembly GCA_024699735.1 of Posidonia australis. Taxonomy (NCBI): domain Eukaryota; kingdom Viridiplantae; phylum Streptophyta; class Magnoliopsida; order Alismatales; family Posidoniaceae; genus Posidonia; species Posidonia australis. Next base: position 10,559 of record JAMKQA010056502.1, on the reverse strand, counting down.
AGGTCTTGTCATCTTTAAGGAGTGTGAGACAGTGAGAAAGAGTGACAATTTTGTTAAAACTCAAGCCAGGTTTTTTCCTCACACAAGTGACAAGCCAATACTCCATGCGATGATGACAAGGCATGAGGGACACAGAATGTTGAGTTGACAACAGCAAAGTGAAGACAGATAAGGGATGGTGCTGGTTGCATTGTGAAACAAGGCAGCAAAGCATGACATAAATTGTTTCTAGATTTCCTCCTAGATGTATTTCAATGGTCTTTTGAAGATCTGTCACATGCCAGGAAAAATAAAACCTAGATTTTGTTTCTATACCACACGTGCGTTAATTGCACCCATGTTAAGTCATTAGATTCTTCTGACTTGGAGGGCTTTTTTTTGGGTATGATTCTATCAGTTATTTCACAGTTGGTATTAAATATTTAATAGACTTAACCGATACTTACTTGAAAAGTTCAGCAATATATGTGCTCCACAAGCTTAGAGACATGCCAGTTTCATTCCCTACAAGAGCCTTGAAAAGATGTCGCGCTGTCGGTCTATCTGCAACACCTGCAATTGCTGGTGCAATACGAACAAAAGCCTCTTCTCGAACAAGTGTCTGGAGAGAGAAAGATTTGGGTTTCAAGCACATGACTTTGGTGAAAGTTGAAATGGCAAGTTCACAAGGATCATTTAGGAAGTATATATTAAAGAAAATAGTATAGAAATTTGAATTTGTTGACTAAATACATGATAAGATTCGTAGGCATCACATAAAACATTTTACAACCAACATGATCAGCACCTTTTGTATACTCACCATAATGATTGGAAGCTTTTACAGCCATACAAGTAATGTGAAAAATTTAGATAAATATTAAAATAAAGTCTGCCTCTTAACCAAACCAACAAAATAATAATTTCAATATACTAGTGCTAGAAAAGGTAATGACTGTTATATAAACTATGGAAGTTGCATAACCTACTCAGTTCAAGCTGAGAAAAATATCTTATTATCTGATAGTCAACATAATATAAGTGACCATAAGTTTGATTCCTATATCTTATACAACAAAAATCAATTAAGTTTACCATGTGCAAATCGAAAATGCCAATCTACGGTATTCAGGATAACAGGACTGCATGGCATTTATTATGAAACAAATAGTTTTAAATTCTCAATAGACAATGTATTATGTTACATCAATTTATATTTGACAGGAAAAACCTGCAGTGGAGAACTCTCAAGAGAAGTACGTGAATCACTGTCATTAGTGTAGGGCTGCTGCCAAGCAATCATGGTAATGAAAATAAGTCTCTGGAATGCAATATCCTGAATATGAACAAAAGCACCAAGAAGTCAGACTAAAGCAAAGATAATATACTAATGTAGATTTTTTTTAAATCCATACAAATCATCAATCATGTGATAAGTAAATAACTGATTTGAAAGCTGGAAATCAGAGTAAAAATAATTTAATTAACATTGGAGTATACTTCAATTACAATAAAACAAACTATTACTTTGGTAAGCTTCAAATCTAATATTTCATGAATATCGCCAAGATACAATAAGTTGTAGTGCAAATCATCTGCAGCACCATTCACTGCAATTTCAAAATGGATCGATGGCATATCGATGTGTTACTTGTGATGTACCAGCTATCTAACACCCTCCCCACAATGGAATTCTATGACATTATTCACTCCATATCAAAAGAAAACTTGGATGTTTTAACACATGGTTCATGAAATACCAGTTCTAAGAAGTACAGGAGGTAAGAAGTACAGAAAGTCCTGGACCTACATGACATGAAAAGACATACTTGAACCAAAATACAGCTCTCACCCAATAACTCCGTATCTTTCCTATTCTATCACAGGATTTTCATAGGTAAGCTTCACCATGTGATCACTAAAAACCATGAAAAATCATGCAACATTGAGAATTATTTTAAAAAAAATATGGGAAGCATTTATTTAAGTTACTGAAAGCTTGAATTTGCAAGAGAGTATAAAACATACAAAATAACAATATGTAATGACAGATACTTGCTAGCACGAGCGAGCATTCTATCATTCTACGTCATTCCATGACCTACTTCTTTCCTTTGACACAGTACATCAAGCTTTAAGACACAGTACTGCCTATGAGCAAGCTATTCTAACTTGTGCAGATATAAATTGTTTCAAATACCATTACAAAAATCAAGTTTTGCTGCATAATTGGTGTCAAAAGGTAGAGCAATACCTTTAGTGACGGATGGATTTCAGAGTTGTCCCTGGACAGGTACCTAAAGCATCCATACTCCACAAGACTGCGCACATCATAACGAATTTCCTCTGGAGCTAGCGCTTCGTATATCTTATGCATCTTCCTCCCCGTTAGACCATTCATCCTGCCCCACAAATCCTCTCATTGTTATGTATCTAACAACTAGAAACCATGCATAAAATTTCGTTCCCAATTGATTCAAACAAAAACAGATTCCTTTCATGTACCTTCCAAACTGTTCTATGGAGATAACGGCAGCCAAAGACATAACCCCATTCGGAGTCCTCCGGCTGACGGTGAATTCAGAAGCCGTAAAATCCTTCATGGCTTCGTCAACCCCCAGGGTCTCCACCTCACTCTTCGCAATATTCGCGCTCTTCCCTTGCGCAGAGTTCACGATCGGCGCGGCGACGTCGTTCAGCAACCCCCGCGCCTTCACGAACCACGAGCTCACCCTCTCCTGAACAGCATCTGCAACAAACAGAAATCCTTAGGAAGTCTCACTTCCAAATCCCTAGTTCAAACAAGGTTTTACGCATGAACCTCTGTCGATGTCGCCGATTAGCTTCCACCCGTCGCCGAGGGACCGGTTGACGACGCTGAGGCGGCGGGAGGAGGAGGAGGTGCAGCGCCTGTCGGCGGGGTGATGGAGGCGAAGAGAGGGGAGGAGGAGCGGATTCGGTGGACGGAGGAGGGAGAGGTGTGGGGGCATTCTCTGGTTTGGGTTCGATGGTGACGACGGTCGACGACGTCCACCATCATCTCCTCCACTTGGTCATATTATTAGTCCAGTCCATCGCTAGTGTGATGAGTGTGATAAGCGTGGGAGAATGGAAGCGTGGAAAAGCTTGTACTACTAGGGGCGCGCGCGTTGTCCACGTTAGTTGGCTTTGGGAACCATTGGCTCTAGGACCGGTTTCCATTACTTGTCACAAAAAGGTTCGACCTAAGCTTGACATGGTCTAGATCCTTTCTAAATGGGTTCGTCTAGCTCCACGTCATCCACAATGCTAGACCTGGCCATGGCCACATACAAACAAGCTCGGCAAAAATTTGGACCGGCTGTGGAATAGCTCCAATAGACTAAAGCAACCCTTGGGGAAACTCTAAACATTGTGGTGGGGTAGCTTTAGTAAGGCTAAATTTGACTTAAGTGAGGCTCGTTCTTACTTCGACGAGTTACAATCCAACACTAAGGTTGCCCAACATGACTTTGGTGATGTTCATCTCAAGTCTAATGATTCATTATCCAACTATGGCGATGCTTCGGCCAACTTGAACATCAATGCATGATGTTTCGACTCAAACATCGATTTGTCTGTCTTTGATGACATTCAATCCGACTCCAGCTTCGATGACTTATGGAACGACATCAACATCATTCGAGCCGGATAATGTGGGTGAGATAATCATCGATGGCTTTTTCAAAAGAACTAGCTTATCCAAACACGTTATATAGAAAAAAAACATCAACATTTCGAAATCTTCTAAGAACTTCAAATGATGTATCCATATTGCGCATGTTTGTAGACAGTCAAGCTATCAGTATACTGATTTTGATTCAATGCACTTATTTGGTTTAGTGTGGTCAAGTAGTTTGGCTTAATAGAGCTAATTGTTCTCACAAGTGACGAATCAAGTTGCATGTACGACCCTTGTTCAAACTCATTGGTGTGACCCAATTTTTGGTAGTGGTAGAATCAAAGTTCCACACGGTTGTAAGTCGAATCATAACAACCTTTCCAATGACAATACATCATCACTACACAAATGGATGAAACCGACAAGGTATAATAACCAGTGGTTAATAATCCAATGGAGTACAGGCTCACCACTGGCACTGGGCACTTGCCACTTTGCCAATAATCACAATTAACACTCTCGAGCTTAGCAAGTCTTCATAAGTATCAAACAATGCCGAGATTACTGCAAACCTCAAGGTTTGTGCTCGAGGCATGCTTTTCATGGACTTTTTATGCATGATTTCCAGTTAGCAACATTACTTGTGTGTTACCATGTGAATTCCAGTGTCCAGTCAATTGAATCGTTTCAAGTTAACTGTGTTATCTTCAAAATAAAGTTATTTATTAATACTAAATTACATAAATATTTTAAAATAATTAAAAAATATATTACTAAATATTACTAATTATGTCATATCAAAGATTGACAAGTGTACTAGAATGTTTCCTAATAAGTTGCAAGAGTCAAGAAGCTGTGCTTTGTCCTATTTTGCCTTGCCCAACCTGGTCTGCTCCCTCTGTGCTTTATCACTTCCATGTCTGCGCCAAAGCAAGAGCAATGTGAGGCATGGGTCTCGTCACATGCCCGCAACAGCATCTCTTGACATCCTTATCTTGGCAGAAACTTTGTATTTGGTATTTCTGTCATCGAATGACTCAGTTTCACTGAAAAATCTGTTGATATTGCATTAAATATTTCACGAGTATCTCCATATTGTTTGAGTGGGTTTGACGTACGGAAAGCACAGTGCAGTATTTCATCGAATGACTCTGTTTCATTGAAAAAACTGTTGATATTGCATTAAATATTTGGATGCAGATTTTATGTAGTTGCCTAGAGGTAAAAAGCGTGTCGAGGAAGAAGAGGAAGAGGGGGAGAGTAGGCGATGAAGGGGAGGATTTGACAACTGTGGTAGTGCAGTACACGGGAGAAGAGCACATTGAAAGAAGATGAGGAGCAAGCGGTAACGGGGAGGAAAGATGGCAGTGGTAGCGCATTACAAGGAAGAGGAGTAGGCGAAGACAGAGAGGAGCGACGACGGAGATGGGAAGGAGTGACGATGGTGGCAAGCGGAGACAGGAAGGAGCGACGATGGTGGCAGCATGGTACATGAGGGAAGAGGAGTACATTGAAGAAGGAGGAGGGTGGAGAGACGGCAGCGATGGCACGATGAGGGTGGAGAGGCGGCGATAGTGGGGAGGAGGGTGGGGAAGACAGCTAAAGAAGGAAGAGGAAGAGAAGGGTGGATACGTAAGAAAGGGAGGAAAGAAGGGGAGTAAGGAAGAAGTAAAATAAGATAAAGATTTAATCATAGCCTTTGAAATTGTATGGACGATTAGGATTTTAAGTGTCTACAGTCATCTACATTTTTTCTGTAAATATTTAACAAGTATCTCTATATTGTTTGAGTGGGTTTGACATACAGAAAGCATAGTGCAGTATTACTTTGTATTCTTCTGCCCACTATTGCTGATGTAATGTATCCCTCTCAGCATTGTGCATTTCAGATGTTTGATAAATATGTTATTGTCAGAATAAATTGATTTTTATATGAACTTTTTGTGTTATCCATCTATTATATTTCTTATAGGTTAAATATGTGTTCTCTTAGATATAGAAGATTGTAATCTTATGTTATGATGATAATAGATATTTCTCTTTCCACTTAACATGGTATTAGAGAAAAGATTGAAGAAAAACCTTAAACCTGACATATCCTCATGAGCGCTTACTGTATATATTGTAGCGACCCACCAACGTATTGTAACATTATTAGAATAATTGTAACATCATTGAAATCACTATTGCAATAGTCGAAATCACTGTAACAGTCGTTGGAAATACTACAGTAGATTCTATCGAGTCTTGTAGACCTTATCTCATCACTGTCAATCACCATAGCCTAGATCTGTGCGTTCTAGCCATCGTTGAGCCTTGATCCAGGCCTTTACATTGTCAACAAGTCTTTCCATAGCCTCCTCTCATTGTGGTCGATGTCCAGGCCTTGTATAGACTAGTTTATGGTTGTATATGTTGTTACAATTCCTAGACTATGTATAAGATTCCTCTCGTAATCTTACCTGAAACTATTGCAGGTCTATATTTAGTATTTATAGGTTGTTGCTATATTGTTGTGTAGAGGTACAAACGGATATAGTATATTCGTATAATATCCATATTCGTATCTGTTCCGTCCGTATCCGCTCAGGAACGGATACAGATATAGATATAATTTTTTGAATTTGAACTAACATTGATACGGATGTGGATATGAATACGGATATGTCTTTTGAATTTGCAATGGATACAGATGTAGATACGGATATTCGTATATATAAATATATATATATATATAAACAAGTTTTTATATCTCAATATCTAACCATGAGATTAAAATTTTAAACCACTAGATATGATTGAAACTATTTAAAATACTTGCATATAGAAAATCAAGTAATTTTGAAATTCCTAAGTACTTAATTTAATATGTAATTGTTATAACTTATTATTACTCATAAAGATCCAATAAAATTGTAGAAGATACATATTAACATTTATAGATTATATTTTGGTTTTGAAACTTATAACTTAGAGATCTAACATTTCTTGTTTTAAAACCGTTGAACTTGTATATGAATAAATATGTATATTGAGAGTTTTTAAATGATGTAAATTTTGACATATATCTAATATAGATGATGTAGATTAAGATTCATGGATTACATTTTGAATTTGTCAAATTATTTATCTAATTTACATTGATTTTATTTTATCATTTATAATATTTTACTAACTTTAATTAACAAAATATGTTGTAAAATATGACAGTTTTTATTAATCATTAATTAATTATACATCCATAATAGTAGAATATTAAGATATGGATTCGTAATTTCATCTCTTTTTGGAAAAGGTAATACTAATCTATCATTATGTCTAATTTATTTTAATTTTTGATATATATTATTTTTATTTCATATATACTAAATAGGTTAAAATCTATAAATATATGAAATTCTTATTCATGGTTTGATTAATGATGTAATGTGTATGTTGTTATATCCGTTTGCACCCTATTGTTGTGTGACTGTTTGTACTTTGAAATGGTTATTTAGTTTTTGATCATCAAACTTATCTTAGGACTACCAATCCTCTTCTATTAGATTGATTACTGTCATCTTTTGAATGATTATATATTGATTGTACGTGATTGACTACTATTGTTTCTTATCTATCTTATGGCCAACGTGATTAGCTATAACTAATGTCTTTCTATTTGTCTTATGGTTAACGTGATTGACTATAACTATTGTCTTTCTATTTGTCTTATGACCAACATGATTAGTTATGGTTGTTGTCTGTTTACTTTAACTTGAGAGATGCTTTAACTTGAGAGAGATTACTGGACTAAATGGATTGTTATATGAATATTTGCGTTATGTTCTCCTTGGCTTTAGTTTGAATATGTAATCATAAGAAATCATAAGAATGATGAATATGGTCATATACTCGTATTCTATTTGTTTGCTTTCAGAATATTCAATCCCTGAACTACATATTGTTAAAATGTTGACTATTTCATCATTAAAACGAAGATTTGTTGATGAATCGATATCCTATGCGTTCTTGGTAATGATGGCCACTGCCAGAAAGCTTACGGTATGGGCCAGTTGGTTCTTTTGAGGATGACCCTATTAAGGTACACTCCACCCATTTGATAATTGATCAAGCATTATAAGATTCTCATCAAGACTATATCTTTTCAGAATGTGAGGTCATTACGAAGGAAACTTGACCTGCAGCTTGGGCAATAGAAAAGCATAATACAAAAAGCAGACCTTCTGACCCCTTGTCTATTGCAATACAAACAAGATACCACCCTCCATCAGTGGACAAGAAGCACCTCAATTCACTTCTTCAATGGCAGAAACAAGGAAAGTTAGGGAACCCAGCAAGAAAAACCACCAAAACTACAAGAAAGCAGAGAGAACACCCACATGGGGAGGTCTCAGAGCGCTCTTCTCCTGCAAACCCCACCATTCAGGGGAAGTGAGGAAGAGATGTGGGATATTTGGTTGTTCTGTTTCACTATGCAACTTAAAAGAAAGTTCCAAGGTCATGCACAGACTAGAGGTCTCTTGTCCTGTTGACCACAAGAAGTTGGCTTCTGTGGATTGTCCTGCTGATCACAAGAAGTTGGTTTCAATGGTTGGCTTTAATGGTAGCATCAGGTCGACAAAAACACGTCAGAGTGACATTGATGGATCTCTTTCTTCTTCATTTTCTTCATCTTACTCAGCTTCTACTGCAATTGCAACTTCTTCCTGTTCTTCTCTTGGGGGGTCTTTTAGAGGAATGCACCTGGGAAGGTTTTCTGGGTGTTACGAGTGCCATTCAGTTGTGAATCCCATTAATGGAGTCTCAAGATTTCCTTCTCTGAGAGTTAATGTTTGCACCTGCCCTGACTGTGGGGAGACATTTACGAAATCCGACAGCTTGGAACTTCATCGAGCACTGTGCCATGCAGGTACATTCATTTCATAGTGTGTCTCTTGCCTATTCTCCCATCCTAAGATTTCTCCTCCTATTCTAGAACTTTGTTGTACAGGAACTTTTGTTATAGAGAAATTTGTTGATATGTTTCTGCCTCTTGTGTTATCTACATTTTTCCACTAGGCTTTGGTTAATGAAATTATGTGTACTAATTGTGGCCCTTTTTTTTTTTTTTTTGAAAATTGTACTAGTTGTGGTCTTAGGTTTTTCTATTTGAATTCGAAACTGAACGTTTTAGGTAATACTCTGCTATCTTTTCCTTTTCCTTCGAAACTGTAGAACAAATGTACTCATTATCTAAACGTAATCTTGCTTAGAAAACAATGATTTGTACAGCTGTACACTAGTACCCATTAGACTCCTTTGCTAGAAAAGGTGCAGACTCCTTAAAAAAAAGGAAGGAGGCAAAGCCATAGGAAGCAGATAAAATCCAAGAAGACTATTGTTTTAGTGAAGACATGAATCATGGTGGCGCTGAACTGAGATATCAGTAGCATTTAATCCTAGTCCTAATCCCTCATAATTTGCAAACTGCAAGCATCACAATCAAACAACATGTGATCTCTGGACAAGTGGAATTCGTCCTGTCTGCCTGTTTTTTTTCACTGTTAAAAATCATTGAGACGATCATGTGCTTAGTACCTACTCAAGTATACGCATAACGCATTTGAGCCGCTCAATGTTGTTGTCTGCATTGTTAATTGCTGCATCAAGTTTCACAAATCAAAATACATCATATAATCTTTGCATGGGATCTCCTTTTAAATATTTTCTTAGTGTTTCATTTGGAATCTATATCAACAAACACAAGAAATTCCAGATTCGATATTGGTCCTTTACCATATGCTACTCATTATTATTGTATAATTAGCTACGTTTAATGCGACTCATCAGCAATCTAATTAAAATCATCTTTTTCTTAAACTGACAGTATCAGAGCTTGGTCGTGAAGATACAAGCAGAAATATAGTTGAGATCATCTTCCAATCAAGCTGGCTAAAGAAGCAATCACCACCATGCAAGATAGATAGGATTCTCAAGATCAGTAACACACGGAAAACAATAGCCGAGTTTGAAGATTACAGAGATTATATCAAGACTAGAGCTGGCAGGCTCACAAAGAAGTATCCGAGGTGTACCGCAGATGGCAACGAACTCCTAAGGTTCCATTGCACCAGCTTCACATGCTCTATTGGCTCAAATGGTTCTACTAGTCTCTGCCATTCCGTTCCACAATGTACTGCATGCAGCATTATAAGAGATGGATTCAAACTTGATGGCACTGGGAGGATACGCACCATGGCTACAAGTGGCAGAGCACATGACACTGCCCGTATCCCATCGAACAGAGAGAAGAGGGCTATGCTGGTCTGTCGAGTGATTGCTGGACGGGTTAAGAAGGAACAAGATTTCGATGAGGAATATGATTCTGTTACTGGTCCTGCAGGGATTGACCCGAACTTGGATGAGTTGTTTGTGTTTAATCCCAAGGCTATTCTGCCTTGTTTCCTAGTAATTTACAGAGGTTTCTAGCCTTTTAACATATTGTTCTTCGTTTTGTTCTGGAACCACATTATTTTTTGTTGACTTGGGTGTTTACGTTCGTCTATGTTGTTCATTTTTTGTCGAATTGCTCAACATGTCCTTGTTATTTTTGTGCTCGTTCTTTGATGGCAGCGATCTGTTTATCAACAGACTAGACTTGGCAGTACTGTTGGGCGATCAAATCAAGAGAGCTTGAAGACAAATTCCTTGTCGACTTGGAGCTTTCACTGACATTGTCCCTGGGGTTTTTCCTGTTTATTGGTCCCCGAATAAACTACATAGATACTGGCAACTTGACCAAAACTGAAAAGAATTGAGCTTGAAGACCAGAGCATTTTTCGTTTTCATTAAGCGACTCTTTGCCTTTTCTTTTTCCCTTTGTAAGAGAGAACTGTTGTGTGTTAGTCCGTGGGAAGGTGTGTACATTTGAATAGGATATGAATCTGTTTTTTTTTTTTTT
>JAMKQA010056501.1:0-42529 GCA_024699735.1 Posidonia australis | reverse complement strand
ATTGTAAACAAATATTGTAAATATCTTTTGTTTTTTTATGTAAACATGTAATACTTTTTTTGTATTTTAAAAAAAAATTAATAAAAAAATATTTTTTTATTCTATTTTTTATATTATTTTTTTTTGGGCCAGATGGGCCGACCCGTGGGCCGTGCCGGGCCCATGCATTTCTGCAGCCGGCCCGACCGGGCCGGCTGTTTCACGGGCCGGGCCGGCTCGGCCCGGCCCGATTTCCATGTCTATATGTATGTATATATATTAATCTTAGAGGGTAATTAAATTGACACAATAATGATTAGGATAACCATCAGAATGGTTTTAGGAATTGTCTAAAATAAATTAGCAAAATTCCACTTAAGTTATAGAGGACATGAAGGATGATATGACTTAGAAATAATAAGTCTCATCCCCTAATGGTTTATAATAGATAATAAGGATCATGATTGGGTTATAGAAGACATAAAAGATTATATAACTTAGAAATAGTAAGTCTCACCTCCTAATGGTTTAGAATAGATAATAGGGGTCATGATATTGTCTCTAGGTCTAAAGTTTAGTTGATTTTGTGTGTGGTGTACTAAAAGAGTTATTTAGTGGCACTGCTTTATGGTGTTTGACACTAATATGGTTGTGCTCCTAAGGGATACAAGTCAATAGTCGACTCACACCTTGGCACTAGAACATAAGGTTTTGATTGGGATTTGTGTTGGTGTCCAGTCTTGTAAGTCAAGCAGAACTCCGAGACTGTTATTTTGATTTTAGTGTGGCTGTTTGGGCTTGATAGGAGAGATGTCAAGGCTTTGTTTCTGAGTTGTGACTCTTGGGTTTCAGTTTTTGTGTGGCTTTGGACACAGTGTTTTGTAGTATTTCTGAAAAGATATTTAACTAGTTTTCAAAATGGATTTGAAAAGGATTTTGGGAACAAAAGAAATGTGCTTGCTTGCAAAAGTTTACATGATTTGTCAAAGGAAGCCATTGAGTGACTTGGAAAATGATTCTTCCAAAAGATTTAAAAGTGTATCCTTGACTTGGTAGTTTTCCCGCGAGTGGTGTCTTTGTAGTGTTTTGAGATGATTCCTAAAATGGTTGAAAATAATTTTCAAAGGAACTTGGAAAAGACATGCATTCTTTGCAAAAGGATTTTGAAAGATTTTTCAGAAATTTCTATTTACTAAGGTCAAGAGACTAATGGGGCGTATTGCCAGGACTAGAGAGTGTGACGACATCATTGGGTAGTCGAGCACATTGCGTACCGTGACGCCAGAGATCAAGAGGCTGAGGTAAGTATTCGTCGGATCGTGGAGATATGATTCTACAAGATTGTCATTCACGAAGCCAAGGCTGTGATCCGCGGGTCAAGAGCCAACTGGACTTGGAGGTATAATACTCTGCTTATTTTGGATGCCAAAGACCTTGGATACTGACTGTACATAGAGGTACCATGGCAGCAAACCCATGGGATATGAGACTTCTATGTAGCTAAACGTCACACCCTAGTTAGTATGGTTACTAAGACTGTCTAGTGCTGGCGAAATCCAAGGGTGAGGAGTCTCTGGTTGTTCGGGCATAGAGACTGTGACTGGCGGACATCGAGAGAGGCGTACCCTGTGTATGTCCTATGAGAGGACAACTTTCCCGAGGAAGGTTAGCAAAGTGAGAGTCCTACAGAGAAGCGAAATATTGTAACAATTAGACTCTTCCACAAGATTTGTTCGTGATAGTGCAGACACCATTGGTCGTGCTTCAGTGGACTGCTTGTGGCTAGGTATCGGTTGCTTGACGTTGGGCAACACGACACACAGAGAGGTCAAGAGTCGAGATGGGCAGACTGCGGTTGTCCATGGCAGTGTAGTGGTTTTAGAGACTCTGTCTCCAACTGCTGCTTATGACCAGTGTTTGTTGAAACTTTATGGTTTTCACCCGTGAGCGATGTTGTTTTGCTTGCACCCATGAGTAACGTTGAGTTGTTTGAGCCTATGGGTGGTGTTGAGTTGTTTTAAGCCCACATTGGGCGGTGTGTTGCTTACGCTCGTAGGTGGCATTGTGATTTCAGGAATATGGAGTAGTTATAGTTATGAGATATGATTTGTTTGTTAGAATTGAGTAGAGGCTCGGTGCTATTATGGCACTCACCCATGGTTGTGGACTTGATTTGGCAAGTGTGGCCATTTCAAGTTGTAACACCCCACTGCTACACAACAGTACAAGAACTACCCAAGAGCAGCTAAAAGAATCTAAATGATAGAATAAAATAAATAAAGCTAATCAGCCAGACCTGTGTGCGGCAAATGTGGCTCGAAAAGATGCACCAGACTAGACTGCTCCAACACCTGAGCACCTGAAACAAAGGGAACAAGGAAAACACGCGTGAGTGACAGGAATGTCACCCAGTACGTGCCCCAAAAACAACATTAAAACCCACGAAAAACATTTGCCAGAAAACTATTATTTCCAAAACCACATATTCAATTAGAAAGACTTTGAAAACAATGCCATTTCAAACTTTCTTTTCTTTTCTTTCAAAACCTCATGCTCGTTCATAAACCTTTATATTCAACACAGGAGAAGTAAATCATTTCATCTAGTTTCCTAGCCCAAAACGTCATTTAAAATCATTAGCACAACTTATCACAAATCCGGGCTAGGAACTAGTCCACACACCAATCCACACTTTCCATTCCAAAACTGGTCGTATCACCCTAGCCACAGGTGATCGACCTGGCTACAAGCAGCTGGTGAGGATTCCATGTCACCACACCCACACTGCAGTGCCACAGTGAACCACCCCGCGCTGGAGTTTAACAGCCTCGGCCGCAGCCTCAAAATGTACCCTCACTGGTACAAGCACGGAGTGCGTCCTAGGGACGTCCTGGTGCCCGAGCACTTGGGGACTCTAACCCCAGACCCGTCCAGCACCGGCATTGAGGATAGTCTAGGTCTCTCGTACCCCGGGTCCTACAGTACCACCACAGTCTCGAGGCTCTTACCCCAGACCGCAAACTCGACAACCACAACCAAGGACACGTCTCTGACATCTCTAGAGGTCTCACTACCTCGTCGGCAAGTCTTGGTTTCATTCTAGTTCCTACAATTCCATTAATCTCTTTAAAATCACATGCAATTTCTCTTTTCAAAACATTTATCAAAACCATTTTCCATTCATAAAACTCTTTATAAATCACATGCATTATGCATCATATTATCACCTGTGGTCTTTAAGCCCACACATTCTTTCATGGTCATTGTACCATACAATCACCACTCACATGGGTCCACATTCATACACATAAGCTATATTTCAATATCTCATGGAAAATATCATTAAAAACAACGTATTTGCATGCATCATCTTACAAGTTATTTCCATGCATTTCATACATTTATCATGTCTTTATCCATATTTATCAACATTTTTCTAAACATTTCCCAAAATGGGTCAGGGTCCTGATTCGACATACCGAATTGGGTCCCAATCGACCGAAAATCCCTGATTCGGTCGACCGAAAATCCCTGATTCGGTCGACCGAAATATTTCGGTATACCGAATCCCTGTTAGATAAACCAGTCCCTCGCTAGAACGGTCGACCGAAATCATCCGGTCATCTGAAACCCCCCGATTCGGTCGACCGAAATGCTTCGGTCGTCCGAATCAATGGTACAGGGAACCACCTGGGAGCATTTCGGCATAACGAACCTAGTTCGGCATACCAAATTTCTGTGATTGCAGAAATCTCCCCGACCTCCGCCGTTTCTTCTCCCCAAAGTGGGAGAAAGGAGCAGACCTATCAAAAATATCACGAAAATTACCAATAAAACATGGGATGTAGACCTCCAAGTCTACTTCAAAACCCCTCAATCCGATCATAAAACCGTTAAGCATGATGTTCTATCGAAAATTACAAAGGCACCAAGCTCGAATACAATCAATGTAGCATACAACATGAACATCTACAAAAACCCCACAAAATACTCATGGATCAACAAGACATCAACATGAACATGCCATTCATCACATTCTCAACAATTTCCCTATTTTTGCATGATCTTAACATGATTATCCATGATTTTCCCCTTTAACCTAACATGCCTCAACTGAGGAAAGGAAGCAGAAGGAGGGACGCGTACCTAGCTTCGACGAGCCTCGTGTGTCCTCAAGCTCCGACGGTGCACGGCACCAGCCTTCCCCCACACTCACGCGATCTCCTCTGGCACGCGACCCTTCCTCAGCCTCCGCACTCCCTCTCGCCCTCTCTCTGGTTTTTCCGCTCCTCCCCCATGCCGCACACCTCCCTTAAAAGCCACCGCCGTGCTTGCCATCCCCACAGATTCCGCCGATCCGCTGCTAGCCACCCTACCGTCGAAGGGACAAAACGAGCAACCCTGCCAAGCCTCACGAGTAGGAGGACAGGTTCGTGGTCACGGGGGAAAACGGGCGGCTCAAGTCACATGGGGGTTGGGCTCCTTTGACCAGGTCCAACCTCAAATGGGCCTCACCCCCAAACTTAGGTCCCAATTACAAAACATACCCACAAACCAAAGAAGTCACACCACAAAGGAAAAACCAGGGACACAAAACATAGGGAGAGACCACAGCCAACAAACACAACCTGGATTTACCAATAATAAACCACACACAAATAATTACAAGAAATTCCATGGTTTATATTAAATGGAAAAACCAGGCACAGATGTTACACAAGTAATGCTTAAAGGTTTTGAAAACATGCATATGATTTGAAAGGAAAAGAAAGAAAATGCTTTTGTATACCCGTTGACCCGTTAACTCATCACCCGCTAACCTATTGTATACTCATTCTTAACACGTTAGAAAGATCCTTAATTTGATGTTTTTTTATGATGATTTTTTAATGTATAATTTAGCCCTGTTGTTTACCAAAAGTTATTGCTCTTCTTAGTTGTTCGTGATGTTTATTATTTACTTTGTTGTTTATTTTTATGCTCCTCAATTTAATGTTTATTTTTCATTTTATGTGATTTCATTTTGACACATTTTATTTTCTAGATACAATGCCACACATAGAATCAATTAATGTTGAGTCTGCCATTGTTGAACAACAAGAACCAACAACAACCACAAGCATTCAGAAAAAGATAAGATAATCAAAATCGAATGCTTGAAAGGATTTTATCAAAATAGAAGTTGATGGGATAACAAAGACAACATGTAAACATTGTAGTATCAAATATATGACTAAGCCAAAAGATGAGACCAATAATTTAATTCATTACTTGAAACTTAAGTATCCCTCAAAAGTGAAGCATGATGTCCATCAAATGTTAATAAATGTGGCAGGACAGAAAAGGAACAACGAAAATACCAGACTTAAAAAATTTCAATTTTGATCAAGAATTGAGTAGAACAAATCTTACTCATATGATCATTCTTCATGAGTATCCTTTTGCTATTGTTAATCATGCTAGATTTCGTGAATTCATTAGAAATCTTAACCAGTGTTTAGCATGGTTTCACGTGTCACAATAAAAAAAGATTGCATGAATATATATGAAGAAGAGAAGGTGAAATTATATATTTTTTGGAGACACTTAGTTGTCATATTAACCTTACCACTAATATGTGGACATCAAATCAAAATAAGGGCTACTTTGCTTTGACAGCGCACTACATTGATGATAACTGGAAATTGCAGAAAAGAATTCTAAATTTTTCTGTAATTGATGCTCATCATACCACAGTTGCACTTTCAAAAGCCATTTTGGAGAAATTGTATAAATAGAACATTGATAGAAAATTAATATCTATTGTTTTAGATAATTGTTCCACAAATGATGCTTTTGTCAGAAAAATTTTGAAGAAACTTCCTAAAAATTATTTCATGTTAGATATTATGCATACATTCTGAATTTGATTGTCCAAGAAGGAACTTAGATTATAAGGGAGGTCACAATGAAAATGCATGAGAGTGTGAAGTATGTTAAATCTTCCACATTAAGATTAAGACTTTAAAAGAAATGGCTATTCAAGTAAAGGCTTCAAGCAAATTCCTTGTTTTAGATGTTTCGATAAAATGGAGCTCCACCTTCTTTATGTTGCAAACTGCTCTTGAATTCAAGAAAGCTTTTTCTTATTTAGCAATGATTGATAGGTCTTAAGGTTTGCACCTAATGCAAAGGAATGAGAACATGCTAAGATTATTTATGGTTGCCTGCATTACTTCTATGATGTCACTAATAAGTTTTCTGCCTCATTGTATCCTTCTACAAATTATTTCTTTTCAGACAATTGTACTATACATGTGATGTTGAAGGTTTTTTGTCAAAGTATTATTCCTTTTATTTCTTTAATGGGTAATCGAATGAAGGCAAATTTTGACAAGTATTAGAACATTGCAAGTATGGTTTTGTCACTACCTTTTATCTTGAACCCTCGTTACAAAATGAATACAGTTGAGTTTTACAGGAGAAAAATTTATGGTGTTGATGGAGAGCAGCGTATTGTAGAAATAAAAGTAAGTTTGATGGACGTATACAATGAATACCGTTTGATGTAGGAGATGACACACTTGTTTTAGGTAAGAGTATTTCTGATGTCATTACTAGTCCACCACCTTTAGGAAATTATTTTTCTTATACATCATCTATTGTGTCTGCAACAATTGATGAGTATAATCAATACATTTGTGCAAAGTCTGCTGCACAACCATTAAAGAATGATTTAGAATCTTACTTGGAGGATCTAGTATTACCTAGACAAAAAAATTTTGACATCTTAACTTAGTAGAGTGTAGAAACACCTAAGTATCGTGCAGTAGCTTGTATGACTTGTGATATCTTGGCTATTCTTGTATGTATTGTTTCATCAGAGGTCGCTTTTAGCACCGAAGATAGAGTGCTTGATCAATATATATGTTCTAAGCATCCAACTACAGTTGAGGGTCGTATATGTGCACAAGATTGGATAAAAAATGAACTTCGTGGTAAATTACAATTACACTTACTTTCTATTTTTATAAATTCATTTACGTAAATTCTTATAATTTGTATTTTCATTACATTTGAAGAAGAAAATCTTATTAATGTACTTCTTAGATCAATAGTAGAAGATTTTGATGATAGAAATCTTGAAACAAATAATTCTCATTCTCTTTTAATCTTCTCTATACATTCATAAAAATATTCTTATAATTTGTCTAATGTTTATTTCTTTTGTAGGTTGAATATATGCTATTGTCTACTAATTTCTTATTGCTCTTGTCTCCACTAATGCAACGTGGATTACATGAGAA
This sequence comes from Posidonia australis, assembly GCA_024699735.1. Lineage (NCBI taxonomy): Eukaryota > Viridiplantae > Streptophyta > Magnoliopsida > Alismatales > Posidoniaceae > Posidonia > Posidonia australis. The sequence goes on along the minus strand of JAMKQA010056501.1, from coordinate 35,264 downwards.
TCCTTCTTAATTTTTTTGCTCTTCTCTGTTTGTTTATTTTTCTAATTCTATATGTCAATCATAATTTTCATTCTTCAATCTAGGAGTTGTTCATACGAATATGGTTGTCAGTTCTTACAAATTTGTTATTCAAATTATTTTGAGTTTAGGATTTCATCTAAGGGTTGTTTGTGTTGTAGTATTTGTTTGATCCAATCTTATCTCATGGTTTATTGTAAGTTCATGAAATTGAAACTCGATAGAATGTTGACAGAAGTGTAGGCATCCAATCTTGTTGATTTGCACTTCGAGGAGTATTGAAAGAAGTTGACAAATTGGGTAGCACCATATGCTCTATCTAGTCATAGATAAGGAGGATTTATCTATTATAGTTGTAGTCCAAGAGTGTATTTGTTGTTGTTGTATCTTCTTCTTTTTTCATATAATATTGTATAATACTCAAGTCATTACTTGTAACACCCGTAAAATTCATTTTGTAATTATTTATATTTTATGAATTTTACTTTTCTGAGGTCCGTTGTGCAGTTCTGTGCTTTTGGGCTTGGGCCTCGTGGGCTGGTTTCTGTTTGCGTGTCCCTGTGTGTGGTTTGGCACTGTGCGTGTGGAGCTCGGGTGTGGATCCGTGTGGGGCCTAGGTGTGGAGTCCCCGTGGGGCCCGCATTTGTGGATTGTTGGTTGTGTCCGGTGGTTGGGCGGAGCGGTTGGTTGCTCGTGCGGTGTGTCGGTGGCTGAGACGTGCAGGTGGGCACGTTCTCAGCTACTACGGGCGCAGGCTTTATAAGCCGCACCGCTCTCCTCCGTCGCCATCGCTGTCTTCTCCTTCCTTCTTCTTCCTTTCCCTTCCTCCCCGGCCGCGCATCCCTCCTCCACCCCCACCTTCTTTCTCTTCCTCCCCACTCTTCCTTTTCCTTTCCCCTTCTCCTTCCACCTAACCTCCTCCGTTTCCCCTATTCTTCCTTCGCGCGCGTGCCGATGGAGAGAGAGGAAGAGGTCGAGGGAGCGAAACGGAGGTCTGTGGTTGCTCATGGTGGTGCGCAGAGCTCGCGTGGTGTGCCCCGTGGTCGTGGTTGCCCCGGAGCTCACCGGAGTCAGCCAAGAATCACCGGAGGCGTTTTTCAGGTACACACCTCCACTTTGAGTAATAGAGAGCATGAAATTGGTAGAAAATGCTAAGATTGCATGAAATCTAAGTAAATTTCCTTTCCTAGAATTTATTGTGATTTATTGTGAATTTATGGAGCATTTATGGGCATTTATGCCAACGGTTGCATTTTGGATCATTTTGACCCTTATGCCTTCGTGATTTTAAATCTTGATGCATAGTGAATGGATTTTAGTTTTGTTTGTTGAGTTTTGGAGTAGACTTGAAGGTCTACGTCATTTGTTTTATGCAAGATTTTTTATGTTTGTTTTGGGGGTCCGATCGGAGGTCCCAGTTGAGGTGATTCGAACGGTAGGGTTTTAGGCTGTTTTCTGGGATCGCATAATTCAACATACAGAATTGAAAATGGCATACCGAATTAGTGGATTTCGGTATACCGATTTCGTCTGATATACCGTTTTTTTGTCAGTTTGGTCCTCTGGTCGAAATTCGGTCATCCGTTTTTGGATGATATATCGAATTTGGCTTGAGTGTGGATCGTTGACCCCAGTTCGGTCGGCCAATTCAGATCGGTCTACCGAATCAGTAGATTTCGGCATACCGAATCTGACTTTCGGGATACCGATTTCTGGGCCCAAACAGGTTTATAAAATGTGTTTTCGATGACTTTTTGGATGCCGTGTCTTGTCCTTATGAGAGGGGATTGTGGGCCATCAATGATGGTCTTCTGGGACACATGATGTACCATTTTGCTGAGGTTTTGAAAGAGTTTTCAAAGATATGGAAATGGTTTGGAAAATGGATTTCAAGGAAATGGTTGACCTGTTTTGGAAAATGATTTCCTAGTTTTCTGTGTGCGGGCCAAGACAATGTGGGACCATGTCGTCGGGACCAGGGAATGTGACGACATTCTCGGGTGGTCGGGGGACGGAGATACCTGAGGCTGAGGGGCGTCAGGTCCTGGAGGTATGAGACTCCTTGACTGTCGTCTCAAGGCAAGGGTTGTGGTCCGCGGGTTGAGGTGTCTTGTAGCATGACGGGGAGGTATGATACTCTTGCTGTCACTGTGAGCACTGAGACTCGGGTGTTGTCGGGTGTGGAGGTTTGGTACTCCCTCCTGAGCACCGTGTGTGGAGAACATCGTGAGGAGGCGTACCCTGTGGTGGCCAGTGCGGGTGGGACACGTGCCCCGTAGCTGGTAGCATTCTGAGAGACAGGACAGCCTTCCCAAGGAGGGGTTGGCTTCTGAGGGTTCTCCTGAGAGAGGGGAATCACTAGACGGTGATCGCTCCTGCACAGGGTGGCTTCACCGTGGTAGTGTAGAACGCTATGGTCGCTCCTCAACAGGCTGCGTGTGGCCAGAGTTAGGTTGCCTGACATCGGGCTTCCCGACTCACTGTGTGTGGTTTTGGCCATTGAGGGCCGTTGCTTGTGGCTTTGGGCTAGTAGAGCCCTGGTTTGTGGTTTTGGCCGGTGTGGGCCTGATTTATGAGGTTTTGAGAAAATGGTTTGCGAAAGGAATTTAAAAGGAAAATGATTATAATTTTGTTTTCCACGGTTTTCGTGGGGTGCGTACTGGGTGACTTTGGTCACTCATGCGTTTTCCTTGTGGTTTTCGCTTGCAAGTGCAGACATGCGATTGGTTTAGCGTAGTGCATATAGATCAGAGTCCCCTAACCGCACACTCAGGTTCCTGGTAGTTTGATATTTACTGTTTAGCTTTAATTTTCCCGTAATTTAATTTGTTTAAATTATTGTGGAAAAATTTAGGGCGTGACATTACTTGTTTGTTGTTATTTTTGTTCTTTCTTTTTACAATTTACTTGTTTTTATATTTTCCTCTAGTTGGTTACTTTCAAGCATGCTGTTGATCCATATAATATTGTTGATTGTTGCTTATAATAGTGTAATACGTGTATAATGTTGATTATTGCTAATTATATTGGTATATGTGTTGATTACTGTATTATCAATTCTTATAATGTTATTAGGAATCATTGACATGATTATCTTGAGTTAAATTTAGTCCATGAAAAGCCCATGAAATGATATAAGTTTAGATTTAACAATAAAATAAATTCACCCGTTAATCCTATCCATCACCCGTGAAATGATATAATTTTAAATTTAACAATATAAAAAATTTATCTGTTTTACCCGTTAACCCTACCCATCACTCGTTATTCTAATGGATAGTGAGTAGGATAGCGAATAGAATTTTTTAAGACAAGTATTCACCCAACCCGTTGTCCATTAAGAAAGGATGGATTAGGGTTAGGGTAGACCTTAAATCCGACTCAACTCGACCCATTTACACCCCTAAATCTAATTAGGTGCATGTCACATGATGGCTATCTCGAATCATTTTTCATTTTCATTAACTTATATCATATCATTATTTTGTCATAGTCAAGGTGCAGAATGAGATGTGTGTTACTATATCTACATATGTTTCTGCTGTGGCTTGGATATGAATACGGATGTAAATTCTATCTGGATAGAAAATCTACATATCATATTCTTAACAAATAGATTCAATATCGATCAAACATGCGAATCATATAGGACACTTTGAAATATCAAAAAGAGCTTTTTAAAATATGTAAATGTGAACAAGTGTTTATCTTGTAGTTTTTCTGTGGTAGTTTTTGGATTCTAGGAGAACGAGTATTCTAAAATGAAAATTCATCCTTTTTCTTCTCTTATATTCCTTTTTTACAGAAGAGGCTAATATCTCCTCATACCCCTGTGTCCAAAAATGCCTTTAAAAGTTACTCTTTCTATGGTTATGGTCTTCACTGACCATATCCTAACATTTTCCACATGGTTATGAAGACCAAACAATAAATTCTTACATACTCCCACTATCCATGGAACATATATGTTTTCCTCAATTTCCACTCCCACTATTCATGAGAATGTATTTCATCTCAATTATCCATAAAAAGTTCCTTAATCTCATTAAGTCTACATGCTTGACAAATTTTTCTGTTGGAATCCCTTTTATCATTAGATCAACAATATTCATGTCCGAGGTGAAAATATAATTCACCTTTGTTTCCTCTTTCTGTATAATATCACGAAATGTATTCAGCTTCCTGTGTATATCTAGCAGCACAGTCTTGTTTTTTAATTCCTTGTGAGACAACACCACTACCAAAGATGAACAAGTGTCTAGATGCAGACTTTCCATCATCTTTATTACCTCCAAAGTATATATCTAAAAAACCTAATACTTCCAGTATTTCCACATGGTATACTAGTTTATGTCGCAACGTTCCCTTAATATACTTCATAGTCTTCTTAACAACTTCCTAAGGTGTTGATCCAAGATTTCTTTGATATCTATTAACCAAACTCACTGAATATGTTAAATCCGGTCTAGTACACAACATAGCATATATTAAACTTCCAACGCTTGTGCATATAGCATTTTCAGAAGTTTCTGTCCCTTCCCAAGACAATGACTTTTATTCAATCTTTTTCCATACACATATAGTGTAAATGTAGGGTCACAATTTTGCATTCCAAACCTTTTAAGTACTGAGTGTAAATATTTTTCTTGATTTATACTCATCATTTTAGACTTACGATCTCTAAGAATCTGTATTCCAAAGACATAAGATGCTTCTCCTGTATCCTTTATCTCAAATTTCTCACTAAGTTCAATTTTTACTTTATTCAACAATTCCACATCATTTGTAGCAAGCAAAATATCGTCTACATATAAAAACAATATTATAAAATTACCCTCACTTTTCATGATATATACACAATCATCCAATATGTTTGAGATAAATTCCATTTGGACAATTAGATTGTGAAATTTGAGTTACTATTGTTTAGAAGACTGCTTTAATTCATATATTGATTTATTCAATTTGCACACTTTTCCTTCATGTGTTCTACCTGAAAACCCTTAGACTGGTACATGTATATTTTTTTCTACAATTTTCCATTAAAAAAATGCAATCTTAACATCTATTTGATATAATTCAAAATTTAAGTGTACTACAATTGATAATATAATTCTAATAAATGTAAACTTTACTATTGAAGAATATGTTTCTTAAAAGTGAATTCTTTCATTCTGTATATAATCTTTAGCTACCAATTGAGCCTCGAACTTGTCAATTGACTTATCTACTCTCAGCTTCTTCTTGAATATCCATTTGCATCCTATAGTCTTTCTTTCCTCAGATAAATCACACAATTCCCAAATATTATTCTTTTCCATGAAATCAATTTCATCATTCATGACTTCAAGCACCAAAATTTTTCTTATGTGATTTGATCACATCATTATATGTATTGAGTTTCATATGATTTTCCTGATCTATATTTGTTAAGAAACATGATGGCTCACAGGAATACAAATTGTAATCATTCATTCATAAAGGCTGAATTCTCATTCTTTTATTTCTAGAAGCATCAAGTAAATCATTTACAGACTCATCAATATTTTCCATATTTAGTTAGTCATATTAGTCATTTTCCACTATTTTCACAGGTTCATATGTATTTTTTATATTTGATTGATTCTTATTTTCTAGATCATTTCCTTAAATACTATTAAAGTAATTATCTCCAATTACAAAAAATGGTTCATCTTTATCTTAAGTATGTTTTTCTTCCTCTAGATTTTTTAGAAATGTAGCATTTCTAAACTCAATAAAATTTTTTTCCTTATGGAAAATTCTATATCCTGATAATTTATCACAATATCTTATAAATTTGCATTTAAATGGTTCTAAAATCTAATTTATCCCTGAGTTAACTTAGAATGAGTACATAAGCTATTGATCCCTATTTCCTTAGATGATTGATATTAGGTTTTTTTTCCATTCCACAACTTATAATGGACTCCTGTGACAGATTTGATAAATATTTTATTCAAAGTATAATTTATAGTAAGTAATTAATGTCTCTTCCTAAAAAAATTTTAGAAGGCATGAACGTGATAATACGCTTCTAACAGAATTCATTAGAGTTCTGTTTTTTCGTTCTACCACATTATTTTTTTATAGCGTATATGGCATATTAATATGCCTATTTATTCCATGCTCTTGATAATATGATTCAAATTTCTTTAAATTGTATTTCCCACCTTGTCAAATTTTAATATGTTAATACTTCTTCCAAGCTACTTTTCACCTTCTACTTTATATTTCCTAAAGCAACTTAACACTTCTGTTTTATGTGAAATTAAATAAACACATGCATATCTAAAATAATAATCTATGATTGTTACAAAAATATTTATTATTATTCTATGTTTTCACACACCACATACATTGGAATGTATCAAGGTTAATAATTCATTTTCCTTATGTCCAACACCAAATGGTTTCTTAACCATTTTTTTAACTAAGCAATGCTAACATGGGATTAATTCCACCTTGTTAATATTTAGGAGAAAGTCCATTTTTACCATTTATTCCATTTTTTATTTTCTAAGATGAACTAATTTAACATGTCATAAATCACAATCAGACAATAAGTACAAACAATAATCAAAACTGCTATCAGTAATATTTATTTCATTGTTTATTACAAAAATATAAAACAAATATTGTTTTAGGATAAACACTCCCATGGTAAGTACTTTCTTGTCTTTTCCAATAGATACACGCTTATTATAACAGCGAACTGCTAAGCTATTCTTTATGAATGCTGGTACAAAAATAATATTGCACCTTATGCCAGGTGTATAGAAAACATCATTCAAAATCATGATGCTACCTCCCAAATTCAAGCGGTAAACACCAACGCCTTTTACATCTAAATATGTGTTGTTTCTCATATAGATGTGTTGCTCACCAACTTTGAATTCCTTGAAGGATTTTAGTCCTTTCTTTGTTTTCGCATTGTGATGAGTAACACCAGAATCAATCCACCAAACATTTAAGCTTGTTGCAACAATGTTATTACATTCCACTACGTCAATGAAAACTCTCTTGTTGCTTTTCTATTTCTGTGCCTTGTCTTTTTTCCTATCCTTGTTTGTACAATTTGTTCTATCGTGGTCAAAACGACCACATAAATGACAAAACCCCCGTGGCTTATTAGACTGTGATTGGTTTTAAAACTTTGTTCTATTTGATCCAATCCTTTTGTTCTGGTCTTTGTCTTTCCAGAACTTCTGATGCGTAATATTAGCTTTTTCCAAATTTAACTCTTCCTTCCAACGACTAGTCATAATCTCTTGCTCAATTCCAAACCTTATTGACAATTTTGAAAATTGAAAAGATAGAGTAGATCTCATAACTGTGGTCACCAAATTGAAACTATTTGACAAACTATTAAGTATAGTTGTCACTTGTAGTTTTTCTAGAATAGGAGTTTCAGTAATAGATAAATCGTTTGCCATAACAATCATGTTTTTTTTTTCAAAAGCCATGACAATAATGTTGTTTACATGTTTCACGACACTCTGTCCTTCTTGCATTTTGTAAGAGTTATACTTCTGAAGGAAAAGTTGAGTATTTATTTCAGTAGTTTGTCATACTTCTCCTTTAGAGCATTCCACAGTTTTTGTGAAGTGTCGTAAGTCTTAAAAAAATTTATGAGACTATCTTTCATGAACATAAACATGAGGCTCTTTGCCTTTTTGTCATCAATTTTTCATTTCTCGTGTTTCTTAACTTCCTCCTTAGAGGTATTATTATCAAGTTATAAAGAATTAGATTTAATGACATATTCTAGATTATCGTAAATTAAAGTATATTTTATTTTCAGGTGCTACATTTTATAATTTACCCCATTTATTTTCTCAGTCTTTACCAACTCAGTGGTGATTAACTTGTTAGCAGCAATTTAAGTAAATCAAGAGAATTTTTTTAAAATTTCAAAATTTTTATCTTGAACAATATTTAACAAGATTAATTAAATCTATGTCAAGAATGATATATAACTAGGATTAAACAAATATTAACTTAAATCATGTAGTAATAAATTAACAATAAGAATATTTTTTAATCGATAAAACCAAATCAAGAATAATAATTGTGATTAACCAATAATAAGAATAAAACTAATATGAGAGCATATATGTATCCTACGTGAAACAGTAACAATAATTAACTATCATGAAGCAAATCGCTCTTAAACCATATGTAAAATAAATAAATAGTAAAAACAAAATTCCTAGTGTCAGTAAAGATTTGATTTCCCTTTATTATTTTTTAATTATTTATTTATTTTAATGGTTGAAACCCAACAGATGAAACATAGCTAGGCAGAAATAACATGCATCTAGTATATGAAAACCTTTGCTTTTTTTTAATAAAAAAACAAATAAATAAATCTGTAGCTGTGAAGAGAAAGACAAACTGAACGTATGAAAAGAGAGGGGACCGAGTGACCCCAAGGGGGGGTTCAAATCACGCCGAAAGGGGAGCGTAAGCACGACGAGCTCGGAGGAGAATGTTGACATGAGGAGTCTGGAGAGAGATGGAGGGTCGGATCAAGTGAGAGAAGGAGGGCCAGATCATGCACACAAGTGGGAGATGCATCGGATCTCAAGGAGGGTGTAGATCGGAGGGCAACGAGTGTGAGCAAGCCAAATTTGTTGATGGTAGTCGAGATCGATGATGGGGGGAGAGGAAAATCTAGAAGAACCTGAGATCTCAGGGAGAGGAAAAGGGTTGTCATCGGGGAGGAGGGGAAGAACTCGAGATCGGTAGTGGTGGTGGTCAAGAATTGGATCGACGGAAAAGGTACGTTTTTTGGCGTTGACTCTGATACCACTTGTAGTTTTTCTATAGTAGTTTTAGGACTCCAGAAGAATGAGTATTCCAAGATGAAAAATCATCCTTTTTCTTCTCTTATATTCCTTTTTTATAAAGGAGGCCAATATCTCGTCATACTCCTTTGTCTAAAAATGCTTCCAAAATTTCTTCTTTTTATGGTTATGGTCTTCAATGACCATATCTTAACATATATTATATATAAAATAGAGTTAATATCGAGAGAAATCCATCCCTACTTTAAATAGTGAGGCATTTGATCTTGTCCATCTATCATAAGGGTCAATCCATGATTTAGTTTTGATCAAATCAAAAATCATGATTAAAAAACACCTAAATTTTTATTTTAAAATTCAAAACTCCTCTAATTCCATTATTAAAACATGTCCACTCCCTCCTTCTCCCAAAAAAAGCCATCCCCTTACAAAATTAGGACATCAACAACTACTCCACTATCGTTTACCGCTGCCCTCCTCAGCCATCACCATTGTCAGTCTCAACTACCACCCTCCTCAACCATCACCATTGGCCATCCAAACTGTTGCCCTCCCGACAAATACATTGCCAACCACTTTTCTCCACCCCATTGTTTCCCTCCTTGCAAACCTCCCTGCAAACACATTGCCAATCGCTCTTCTCCACCCTATCGTCACCTTGCTCAATGTCCCGCCTCAAACACACACACACATCATGCTCCACAACACAACCATCGACATCTCCTGTCTGAAGCACACCTCACCCTACACCTTGGTACACAACCAAGTTCTTGGTGACCACCCTCATCCAAAGCATGCTTCACCTCTACCTTGGTACACAACCAATCTCTTGCTGACCTCCATGCTAATCACAAGAGAATGAAAACTAACAATATCACCAACAACTTTTGGACATATTTATCGTTACTTGAAACTTTTTTGCAAAAAGTGTTACTAAAAAGGAACTAACATCTTAAATAGAACTATTAAAGAATATGACAATTAACTCATAATATTAAAAGTCAAACTGTTTACAAATAGTAACACTAAAACTAAAAAACCCTAGCCACAGTTCCGAAATTTAAAACTAAAACTTAAAAAAAGTAGAAACACTGAACAAAATAAGGAAGTTTGAAATTGAAACTAAAATGTTACGAATCAAAAAAACTAGAATTACCATATAATAAAGGATATTAATGTGATTCAGTTACTATAAAAAACTATCAGTAAATGAAAATAAAGGGAAACTAAAAAATTACAAAACTACTATTACAAAATAGGCATTTCTACTAATTCGAAATCAACAATTAATATAAAACATAAGATGTAATATCAATTATTGATGATAATGGACCTTACTAATCTTTAATAAAGCCAAACCTTACTTGATAATTTGCCATATAAAATACATCTTGATATCTTTAAGTTGTCGATCTCACATCAAATCCCCCCTTGTGATATCGACTTAAGGTCGAAAATGATAGTTATGAAATTAAAATTTATCAATTACTTTACACGAAATCATAGGAGAGCAAAAAATTGTGATTATAATATTTCTTTTTTAATTTTTCATTTATCCACATTTTTGCTATAATCACCATTTTTTTATTTTAAAAATTCTACACTTATTAAGATTCGCAACTCTTAACTTAAATAATAGTCGAACAAACTATGCTTTGTTCACTACATAATCACTACTTGCCTACATGATTCTCACTAAATCTTGACATGTCGCATGTGGCATTAATGGATTTCAAAACATTGCTATAGAGAAAATGATAGGGCTTCTCTGCAAACCAATTTTTAGAGGATCTCGAGCGTAACGGCGAAATGACTTCACCTTAAGGTCTCCACGCCATGGAGTCCAACACCACAGACCCTATGGTAAAAGCATTTATTGTCGATTTCCTAGGACCCAACGCTCATACCTAAGTCAAGGGTCAGACCTCAGGATACAATACATTCATAGGTAAATCTTGACCCCAGAGTCCATGACTTTGTTCTTTCTTCTTGATAATTACAAATTGCCTCAGTGTACGACTACACGAGGCGAATGAAAATTTAAATTTCCCCCACCACGAGTCAGTACGATTTAATTCCAAATCCTGGAACAAGGAACGTATCCACATCGTAACCACATAGCTTCCCTTTTTATTGCATGGATTGCATTATTCAAGACTCGGAACGTCCTAATGACTGCATCAGTCACAATTACAAACAGCAGGGACTACATGTTTAAGTATTGTATGACAAATTGTACTCAACACCTCAGATTCACTTCTCTTGAATATTATCACCCTTAAAAACATCAAGAAACGTCTTAAGGCAGAACCAGCCAGGTTTATTCTAAATGACAATTAGAATAAACATGCCATCATCATCATTTCAAACATGTGATGATCAGCGTCCACTGTTCTTCCTAGCCATCTCGCGAGCCATTTCACGAAGTTCCTCTGGAGGAGGAGGTCTAGGACATTCTGGAGGATAGGTCACATACGGCCGCTGCAATGAAGCACAATGCAAGAGATAACAAAAAATTTGAAAAATATCAAACTAAAGTAAATGAAAGTAAACTGCAATATCCGAAATTCATATAAGCATAATGTGCTAAATAATTTCAACTTCAAATGTTGTCAAATTTAAGAATTTTGGACTCAATTTTGTGTGGGAACAGTTTGCCATTCTTGGTTCTGTTTATGGATCAGGGTGTTCAATTTTATAGTTTGAATTTGTTTTGCTACGGAAGTTCTCTTTCTCCGTGAAGCACTCACTCTTAAAGCCAAGTATATTATCAAGTGAGAGGCGATACAAAGGAAAATAAAGCAAAAACATGACTAAATAACCCAAAACAGAAGGCAGATACATGGTGCTCACCAAATTGGAACAAGGCAATAGATTACATGAATATGAATATCTTATCATATGGATCCTTACAAAGATATCCTTTTAAGTATTGTAAACTCCTATATGTATTTGTAGCAGTTAACTTATTAAGATATAAAATGTTAATATTAACATGGTATCAAGAGCCAAACCCTAAATCTAACGCACCCTTGCGTGCTACCGCCAGACACTGCCAGAAGCATTGTAGCAGCCACTAGACATACTATAGGAGGCCTCTACGACCGACATCTCTCCATCCCCTTCCTAGACCGCCACTAGGATGGGTTGATTGATGTGGCAGTTCTGCCAGTAGTGATGTGAGAAAGCCTCAACTCTTCTTATCCTTCTCTGTTGTTCTACAACGTTGTGATTCCTTCTGTGTCGCTCCACAACAACGTGATTACCGTTGTGTAGAGTCCTCTGCTAGTTGCTCCAGCTCACCTTTAGTTTAAAGCATCTATCTATTCCACATGGCTGACAAATTGAAGCCTTTCGTCAGCACCGCATCATCAGATTATATGATAAAGAATATGGTTGGAACAACAGTAAAGTTGAACGGCACAAACTACAATATCTAGTCTTAATCAAGATATTTTAGGGAGCTCAACGAAAATTCAAGCACATCAATAAGGCCCCTCTTGATGAGACCAACATGTCATATGAAGACTGGTTGGCAAACGATTGTTGTGTTAGGTATTGGTTGATCAACAGCATGAAGGAGTGTATATCCTCCATTGTTTTTTTGCCACCTATAAAAATGATATATGTTACATGAACTCTATGGTCGTGTGAAAAATATATCACATGTATTTGAACTATATATAAACAACTATTCTCACTTCAATAAGGTGAACTATCTCTCACTGAGTCATACAAAATTCTGCATGCTATTAAAGACAAGTTGGATATCCACCAACTACTAGTTTTTGATGAGTTGAAGGAATATCATTAGGATCTGGCTGTAGCCAAGTATATGTCTACCCTTCGTCTAGAAATCAAGTCAGATCCTAGATCCAATTGTTGGAAGCAACCCTATTCCATCACTCTCTTCCACTTTCTCACGTGTTTTCCACGTCTCCACGACAACACCATCTTCCATGCTTGCAATTAGATCTACTGATCAAACTATAATGGCTATCACCTATGGCCAACATGGTTGCTGTTGAAGACTCAAGGGACCATCGTAAAGATAAAGAAAAATGTGTTCATTGTGGACATACAAATCAAGTTCCAGATAAATACTGTAAAAACTTTCGCAAACCTGTGTGAGCACAGATGATGACACACAATCTTGATTCTGTTCAAGCATCGTACAACCCACTCACGAGTCACCCACTATTCAGCTCACTCAGGCAGAGTATGAACGTTTTCTACTGTTTCAGGTAAGTCAGACTACACCCACTATGTTACATGCTACTACCTCAATTATTGATACTTTCTTAACCTCTTGTGGAACTTCTTGGGAGCTAGATTGTAATGCTTCATCTCACATAAGATGTATTAGAAATCTCTTTGTTTCAGTGTCTAGTACTATTCCTCTTCCTGTCTGCCAATATATCTGTTGATACTGTGCAGATGCCTAGTACTTGCTTTACTGTTCCTTCAAAGGTGTATACTCATCATCCACAAGTAAAATCATCACCTCAAGCTCCAATCATGCCAACACCCATGCCTGTTGATCCATCTGCACCACCTCCTAATTCTAATCTTCCAATTGCCTTGTGTAAAGGTAAAAAGTCTGTTACCACTCATTCAATTCCATATTTTGTTTCATATGATTACCTTCACTACATATACCGTCAATTTGCTTTGTCTCTTTCTATTAAGTCTACTTCGAGGAACTACACATAAGCTATGTAGGTACCAATTGGAAGACTACAATAGATGAAGAAATAAATACATTGATATCCAAAGAAATGTCACAACTAGTTTCTCCACAGGTAAATACAACTATTGTTAGGTGTCAATAAGTTTATACTATCAAATACAAACCAGATATGACTCCATGAATAGATACAAAGTTAGATTAATTGCAAAAGGATTCACTCACACATTTGATATACATTATAGTGAGACTTTCTCCTCGGTGACTAAACATGATGCCATCTGAGTTCTACTTTCTATCACGATCAATCATTCCTAGAGTATACATCAGTTGCATATTAAGAATGCCTTCCTCTATAACAATCAAACAAGATAGGCATTTAGGGAGTAACCTTCCAACTATGTTACTCAAGAAGAGAGCAAAGTTTATCGTCTCAAGAAAGCTATTTATGAACTCAAACCAGTCCAAAGATTGGTTTGAGAAATTCAACCAAGTTGTGCTTCACAATGGTTTTACTTGTTGTGCAATAAACCACTCCATCTTTATCATGTACAACAATACGAGTAGTGTCATACTTACTATTTATGTTGATGATATTCTTCTCATGAGTAATGATGTCTCTAAGATTGAACAAAGGAATAACTCAAGAGACACTTCGTTACAAAGAACATAAGAAAACTTAAGAGTTTTTTTTAGCAAAGAGTTCAGCCATGGCTAACGTAGTTTAGTTCTATCTCAAAGAAAATATGTTCGTAATTTGCTTTAGGAAACAAGATTACAACGATGCAAACATAAAAGTACACCTATTAAGCAAAGTACAAATTTTTGAGATGATTCGTATGAATTGTTTGATGATATGGGAAGATACAAAAGGCTAGTTTGAAACTTATGTACCTAACAATTGCACGACCTAATGTTTCATATGTAGTGAGACTTCCCAATCATTTCATGCAAAAGCCTAAAATGGTTCACTAGAAAAGAGCACTTAGTGTGCTCACCTATGTTAAGAATTTACCATGAAAAGGCCTTATCTATGAGAATCATGGACATCTTAACATTGAAGCATATTTAAATTCCAATTATGCAGGAGATAAAGGAGAAACAAAATCTACATCTTGATATTGCACTTATATAATAGAAATTTTAGTTACACGGAGTAAAAAATAGAATGTAGTATTTAGATCAAGTGCAAAATCAGAATACAGATCCATGACATACATTACTTGCACGATGACGTAACTTAGATCTTTCTATATAGCCAACAATCCAACATTCAATAAATGTACCAAGCATATTGAGGTGGACTACTACTATGTCAAACATATTGTGATGAATGACTACATACTTACTCCTTTCACTTCCTCCTCTAAATAACATACAGATACATTTACTAAGCCCCTCTTTAGATGTAAAATAAGAATAAGTAGAAAGTACTATTAGTATTCTGATGGTATTACTATACAATTTGGAAGTGAATTTCTTTTAAAGATAAATAAGTGTGTATAAGAAGATATTCTAGTTTAGATGAAAAGTGAAATAAGTATCAAAATAAGTGTTGGAATAAATGAAAAACATGTATATTAATAATAATCAACTTGATTATTAACATATATATCTAGTTTAAAATATGTATACATTATATTATATATGTATTAATTTTTAGACAAAAAATAAACACGTCAAATATATATATGTATGAGAATAACTTAGCAGAATAATTTTATTCCACCTTTCCCACGGAATAGTTATTCTAGAATAAGTAAATCAGAATAGGAATTACTATTCCACTTTTATTCCATTTTTTGACTTGTCAAATGGAATTACTATTCTAATTTTACCTTTATTCATGCCTTTATTCTAGGATCTAAACATAAACTAAGGGTTTACCCAAAATTTATATAACAAGTTGGACATATACGATATATATGCTCTAGTTTAAGACGTAATGTTATGTCATATGGATTCTTACATGGATATCAATTTAAGTATTGTAAACTCCTATATATAATTGTAAGAGTTAACTTACTATGATATAGAATGTTAATATTTGACATTAACAGAAAACAAATAGTAAAACATAGATGACTGTCAAATAGCTACAATAATAATCTCAACAAGGAAACAAGCAAAACAAAATCAATATGGAACAATCTAAACATATTGATAATAGTTATGATACCTTAAATGTTCAGACTTCAATTTTGTATAAGAAAAACTATTTATGATACGAGGCACAATGCAAAAACTAATCCTGATATATCTTAGATCACATCTATTCTATAATTCTAAGCACATATCTTATTCCATATCATCATTTGTCATCTATATGTAAAATCAAACAATTAACATGGTTTAAGATTGTTGATTTGGGTAGGGTCGGGAGAATCGAATGAGAAAAGGAAGAACTGATACCCAAAAACCATCAAAATAGACTGATGACGAAGATGACCTTTTGGTGGGTTCGAGGTAGAAAAAAAAGAGGACATCAAATAGGCAATAATGCAACTCCTGATTGAAGTGGCATACCTGGGGCCTAGCCTCATGGTCTACGGTTCTAAAGTGAAAAGCCATGAGACAACCTGAATTGTTTTCTCTCTCCAGTGGATATTGGGAAACAAATTTCAGTAAAATTACCTCACTCTATGTATCTCTGCTTTGCTTCTTACAACCCACTTAAAAGCAAAAAGAAAAAAGCATCAAGGAGGAAAAACAAACTTGGGGCAGAAAAACACAGGAGAGAAGGAACACCAATCTCAATATATACAACTAATATCAAAGGACTGAAACTAAATAATATAGGCAGTGTTCTCTAATAGACAAAAACACAAACAAAAACCCAAGCAAATGCCCCCAAGCAAAAGCAAATTCATCAAATTAACAACTGCAATCCACATCAAATATTTACAGACTAAACAAATCTACATGCAAAACAAAATGAGCACAAATCATATATCAATAAACGAGAGCATCTAAGGAAGCTGGTCTAATAAAGTAGGTTCCATTTGGCAACTTGAAGAAAGATGCATACACAAAAAATGAAGAACTGATTAATCAAACTACAAACTTCGATCATTGGATGAAGTGTTAGGATAGTCGGATTGCTACAGAAATCTAATCACATGTGGTTGGTAGTATCACCATTTGATCCATAACATTAACTTCAAAAAAAAACACAAAATGGGGCATACGGCCATGTTGACTGTATACACATAAATGACAACATTCTCTTCAGTGTATACAAAATTGGATTGTAGACGCATAAACAAACCAAGATTAAATAAATCTACCAAAGGAAAGTTTACATCTTTGACTAATTTGGAATATATCCTTTCAAGTAGAACGTTAAACGGTAAGTCGGGAAATAAATGGACGATATGAGATGTTTACAAAGGTTGTGTCTCTTTTTAGCATGTACAAGATAAGCCATGCCATATTATATATTTCCAAGGAAATAGGAAATCTTACAAAAGTAAATGTATAATGGTATTAGAAAGATGAATAACTAGTAACATTAAACTACAACATATACTGATGAAACAGTCTTTTTCCATATAATGGCAGAAAAACAAAATTAACCCATTAACTTACAACATTTAAGGCATATAACCATGAGATGGACCTTTTCAATACCTTTTTAGAAAAAATGGCTAGAAGATTGTTGTGTTATAATGTAAGACCTTAACCAGAGAACAAGGGTGACCAATATCAAATGTATTATTTAGGAGAAAAGGGGGAAAATATGGAGAATGGACAGCCAGAGATTAGATTGTGATGATATCATATTAGTCAGACCAAAGGTGTTGGATCTAAAGCATATGATTCAGACCCAAGGAGTTGGGTCTAAAGCACATTACTCATGCTTTAATTCAGATGGTGATGACATTTTTTCTGAGAAGATAGAGACTGGTGGAGAAAATAACTAAAGATTTTGGACTAGATGACTGGAATTCTACACCAGATAATTCATACCAGACCAATGGTTCTCCCATTTGGCTGGTTGTTTCTGAAAGTTAATCCAGTTTTTTGGATGAGCGATGGGCAGAGGATTATATTCTGGAAGGCAATTTGGAAGAAAATGGTACTTTCTGACTTCTGTGACAGATTTTTGACATATTTTAAACTGACATTTCAGTAGAATTTTACTATCTTGGGTGTATTTGGAACGAATATCAAGATAGGTAGGGTTACTGATGGACTTAGTGCCACAAATGATTTGAAACATTACAAGATCCCTACTCTTCAGATATTACATCTTAGATGCTATACTGTTAAAAATAATTGGAAGTACAGCAATTCTAGGATATTTTCATATAAAAGGTTCTATGAAGTGATTGTTGACATGAGGCCAAGGGCAGTGAGAGTAGTACCATGGTATAGAAATTCGCTAGCATTGGGTGCATTAAAATCTTTCCCTGGTACTCTGGTAGTCTGTATCTTCCCATGATTAAATGTGGAAGGCTTACGATTGCAGAACTCTACAGGTAAAAGTAAGCTCACACTAAGAGCATACTGAGAAAATCATGAGAAGCTGATGAGATCCATTAGGAATTAGGAAGATACGTTTAGCCAGGTTGTTATAAGAGCTTTGAGACAGATGTGAAGTGCCTAGATATATCTCCATTTGGGCATTTTGAATCTTCGGTTCAACAGAAAGGCCAAAGGCATATTTTGAGCAATGGCAAAATGCATCTCTCATGCTATCTGGTTGGAATAGTCAATCTAGCTAGAAAATTTTGTAACTTTTTTACTATCTAACGTGTATGAGAAGAACAACAGATATAGGGCTTTGGACCAAGGAAGCAGACACTTCTAGATAGATGTTGTGTCCATGTCAGATACTTATTGAACATTCAGACACACCAACACTTTGCTGACACCTCTAGGACACATTCCAAACACCCCGTACTAGGTGTGTCAAATTAGAACTGAAGAGAATAAATCAATTATATTCAACATGCCTTGCAACACTATTCATTGTTGATCAATCTTCATTTTGTGTTATTGTTGAACTTCTCCAATAAGCAATGATCTATTTATATTGTTTCCCCTTGTACGTTTTACCTTTTAGACGTTCATCTTATTGGCTCACTTTCTCTTTAATGTCAATTACTATTACTGCAAATGTATATGTGTTTAGATTTTATGTGGTGTTATTGCCATGTCCATATTCTATTTCTCAATAATTGCCATATCACCATGTCCATGTCTTGCCATATCCATGTCCAGTGGCTATATCCATGCTACTTAGCTTTGGGCCTTGTGACATTAGATTCCTTATGAGACAGAAGAAATTAAAATTGAAAATTCTTTTCCTTTTTAACTGCTATCTATTTCTGTGTACTTTGGTCAATATCAACAATTTCTTGTAGATATTTCAACTATTCCCACCCACAGAGAAAAGTGCACCAGAAAACAAATCGTATAATCATCTTTACAGAAGTTCAGCATAAAAGAAAGGAAAAGTACTAAAGTATATTTATAGGCAGAAGAAACCCATGCACAAGATAACATGTTATGAGGTTACGTAAAGGTAGAGATTGAGAAAATAAAAAGGTGCTAAGAAAAGAGAATAAACAATATTTACGTCTGAAATTAAAGGCTATAATGACCCTTTTCTAGGAAAAGGGGGAATACATGTACACAAAATCCCAAGAAAGGCAAAAGGAAAAACTAGAGATGAAATAAATTAATTGTAATAAGCATTGAAGCCATGCAGTTTTTGTAAAAGAAGATGAGACCAAGAGAGCTGGATAATGCATTTGCCAAACTATTTCATGAGAATATTAATTGAAGTTTATGAATCACCAAGAATAATATCATTTGTGTACTTTAGAAGAATCATGGTAATTCAAGTGAAAGAAGCATGAGAATAATGAATAAGAAAAGCTTTTATACTGTCTATTCTAATGATAGGACAGTTCGGTTACCAAGTTGTTTCACGTAATTTCATGGAAGAAAATACTGTTTCATGTGTAATGGTAGTAAGGCATGCAATAAAGAACTCTGGAAGAGACAGAATCAACAAAGGTTGTAGCAGAAAACCATAGCTGAAAGAAAAAAAATCAAATTCATGATTCATCATACAAGAGCATTCAAGGAACTATTTACCTTAGCAAACAGTACTTAAAAGAATCTTGAGTGGCATTTTCTTAACACCACTCTCTGATAGTGATGGGGGAAAAAATTCTTAACATGGCAGTCACTGTCTTTTAAATTACAGCATGACAAAAAAAGGTGATTTTAAGCACAACAGGATCATTTAATACATTGACAGAGTTGAAGCAGATAAGAGCAATTATGACGAGAGACGAGGTGACTACGACTGAACATTTGGAGAAAACACAATAACCTACAGGTGTACACAGAGGACTGCTCGTCAATCTCAACAGTCTCATAAAATCAGGGGCAATAGTAGTAATAAAATTTGAGAAGAGGTTGACTGGGTACTTTCTTTTATAGTTCATTTTAACCTAGACTCTTTTCATGTCCAGGGGAAAAGGTAGATGGTCTATTCTATGTAGAAATCATTTAATCATGATTTGGCATCACTTCCTAAAGGGTTGACATAAAGTTTGCAGTCAATTATAAAATTCTTTCAATTCATTGGTTTTTCTAGATAGACGTCAACCTGATATCAAGAAGTATGACATATTTGCATGTCTAAATATGTCAAAAATAGAGTAGGTACCTTGGTGAGACTTCGTCGAAGTTTCAATGTCCAACCAATTGGCTACCAATGAGAAGCACTGTCTTGTTAAGCAATAAGCACTTGAAACCGATTCATCTTTCACATAGAAGCTAGTCTCCATGCTTCAAATCTTGAGTACCTCTTTATAATACTAAGTCTCTTTTAGATCACAGGTTATGTGTTTTGTCAATCCACAACTCGAACTTATAAAACAATTGTAAAGACAATCAACTCCAAAGATAAAACTATTTTCAAGCTCACCAAGCATCACAGACAATTTGGTATGGGCATCCCATAGACCCATAAATTAGAACCGAAATACAGGGAATACACCTGATTTTCAAATGTCACGCCCATTTGGTTGTAACTTGTAAATGATTTGTGGATAGTTAGAGGATGACAATAGAAATTATTTCCTGATCTAATACTTGATTCTTTGAAGTAGCCAAATCAGGTAGCTTTGATGTACTTACCTATCTTTCCAATTGGTAAAAAACAATTGTCAATTTCCCTTGTTTAGGAAGACAACTTCACTACCACTTTTCAAGGAAATACTCAGATCATTATTAAATAATCAAAAATAATAATTCTGAGGCCAAAACCAAGCTCCCATATTATGACTCTTGTATTTGGAATCCCAGCTTTAGGATTTCCAAATCAAACGAGAGTTGTAGCTACTACTGATCAACTGGATACTAAACAAAATGTCCATCAAATGTAATGGCATAAATTATTCCATATGGATAGCCAGGAAGACTAATAGATGATAATAATTATAAGAAGCAAAACATGTGATTTAGAATATCCCCTTGTCAGCTCATCCATGTCCTTTCAAACAACAAAGCCAGGACATTCTTGAAGAGAGGGATTCATCATGACATAGTCGGAAGATTTGTTGTTCTTTTGTATAAATGCATTAATGTGAACCATACATGTTTAGAGGACATTTTCATCACATAAATAAAGTAGAGAAACTCCAAGGATAACTTGGTGTTTCAGCACTAAAAACGCATAGATATGCTATTGCATCATCCTAAACGAAACAATGCAAGGTAATGCACCCAAATATAGAACCATGTCCATCACCATACTGTTACTGTTACAGTATTCCAAGGTGAGCCTGATATGATTATGATTCTTAGAGATTGCATCCCAAATTGGTTGTTTACGGGAGAAAGCTTAAAGTTTATTGAACAATTGATGACCCAAGAGGATTCTAGTTTGGCAAATAACAGAAATTAATGTTTCTAGAATGTACCAAGCACACTGGAATAGCTAAAATAAAATACTCGTATGTCTAATGATAAAAAATCAACCACCACGAGAAAAGGAAATGAATCAATTTATGTATTAGGAAACTCTAAAGACAAAGAAACAACTACATTCCATTTACAGCCAGGCATTAAGGAAACATCAAAATCCAAAAATCTGAAAGGAAAAAAAAAAAGAGCTGCAGAATATATAGGGTGATAGGGGTAAACTAACAACAGACAATGGAAATATTTCCAAGAGGAAAGCTTTATCTAGATTAAAAGAGAAAGAAAACGGAGTTCAATAAAATGATCTTACGAATGCCATGAATTTCTGCAGGGTTTTGGATTCGGTTGCAGCAGCATAGGTCAGAACAACTGGTACAGTCACATAAACAGCGAATTTGGTGATCTCTAGCACTCCCTTTGAAGCCCCTAATGATGACATCTCTGTCTCTCTGTCTCTCTGTCTCTCTCTCTCTCTCTCTCTCTCTCTCTTTGTAAATCAACCACTAGCCTCCTTGTCCAGGACTCTTTCTGCACAAGAAATGGGAGGAAATGAGATTATGCTGGAAATGAGATTCACATGGAAAGAAAGTGAGAAGGGCTTCCCAGTGACTTCGTCTCTTGTTGCCTGTCTGTCATGGAACAACAGCTAAAAAACAAAAGATGGGTGTTTCTACATTTCTTTGGGAACAGAAGGATAAGAACTCACGATATGTAATTGAATAACATAGAATAGAACCACATATACACCATTTTTGAAGAACAAAGTTATGCCAAACAAAATGCCATCCAAAATTAAAAGTTCTCATGCCATACAAAATTCCATCCAAAATTAGAAGCTCTCATCAACAAAACAAATCTACTCAAACATTTTCTAATCATGTCATAAAAAAAGAATAACAATAAAACAACAGCAGTTATCATCAAATCTAAACAATGGCAGAGACATCATCAAAATGGTAGAACAATGTTTTTGTTTTTCTTCAAATGGAAAACAGAACATGTTCATGTACAACAATATATAGCATCACACCATCCATTAAGTCATGAACAATGTGATTTATCCTGACATCTGAATTGGTCAGAACTCATGGAACCAATAGAATTCAACACAGACTGCTAATACGAGCCCTACTCAATAAGAATTGGAACATTTTGTTAAAGCACGGGAACATTAATCAAACTACAACCGAATTCTTTAAAACTCATATCATGTGCAAATGATGTTTTGCTTCTAAAAACAAGGCTATTGGTGAGAGCATCATCATCATGGCAAATAAGATATCAAGATCTGAAACACTAGAAAGAATGCATAATTCAACATCTTATTTTGTCTATATACCAATTAGAAACCATAAGAAAGACAAGAAGTGCATGACCATGGCCGTCAACTGTGGAGGGTCTAGCAGCTGTGGCAACGATGGTCGGACAAAAGTCATTTAAGGGAGATAGAAGACAATTAAGGGAGAGAACAAGGAGAAGATCAGGAAATGAAAGTGAAGATGGGATAGGATTACAGGAGGGGATGCGGATATCAGGTCCAGGTATAGGTTTAGAACCCACCATGCCTTTTTAGCGTTTTTCTTCAACTATAAGTTTTTCGCGTTGACTACATTGACTCTTCCTAAACTTTCAAAACTTCAGTTATATTGATATGTGATTCTAGTCATGTTGACTAAGATCTTAGATATAAGACGTCAAAAAGAAACTACAAATCGAGTTAGATATAAGAGAACTTGTTATTTTACTTTGATGACCTCAACATATAATGAGAGTCCTATTTATAGGCAAATGATGTGGGGAGGATAACTTAGTAGAAGATAAGATGTCAATTTTAGAAAATTTTAGGAACTTCTAGAAATAGATCACATAACTTTATCCTATCATTCTTAATGTGTCTCCTTAATCATGTAAGCTCATGTATTGTGCTTTTATGGAGGATCTCTCATTGGTCTATAGATTGATAAAGTAGCATAAAAGTGACCAACAAAGAACTATAAAATAAAGATAAATAAACAATAACGAAAAAAAAGGAATTACAATGGTCAAGAAAATAAAGACAAACAAAATATTATTTATTAATCTCCATCAGAGGATTATGGAGGTTTTTTTAATCTCCATCAGAGGATTATGGAGGTTTTTTATTATTAGACCATCCATACATGGATACACACGATATGAAAGAATTCTGTTCTACACAAAATGTACTTGTGGATTTAGTTTTTTTTAAGGTAGACAATGAAATCAGTCATCCAAATCCCTCCTGTTTTGCTAGGACGTATGAATAATCAAAACATCCCAACACCAAACTTAAAAACAACGATTCACCGGCCAACCGACGTGCTTTGATACACTGAGGATGGGAGGAGCGGAGGCGAACGAGATCAACGGAAATCCTTGTGGCTTTGGTTGCTCTAAGACTAGCGGTTCGTTCCTGGTGGTGTGCGAAGGTATTGGTGTGTGGTGAGTCATCTTGAGAACTAAAAGCAGCTTAGGGTCCTTTTATTATTGTTATTTTATAATGTTAATAGCATAGATAGAATAGAAAGGATAAACGTCAAAATAATCCAGGGGTACAAAAAAATTTCCAACTAACGAAGTCATCACACATAAGTAGAATTTGGAGAGTAAATATTTCCTCTTGTTTCCCGCACATCAGCACATGTACAATCACTTTATTAGGGTCAAATAGAAAATATGACTTTAATTTTCATTCTTTTTTCCTTTGACCTTCCTTTCTTTTGGTTTCCTTGGCACAGACAGATTTAGAAAATTCTAAGGTATCCATCAGTGTTATCTCATAAAGTCGCAACTAGGAGCTTGCTTGTAGTTGTAAATATAGTCATCTGTGTTTTTGAATAAACAATTAAGGTTGAAAGTTTCTGGTAACCACAGAAATCTATGGTATCCTTATGGATACCGTAGACCTTAGACTCTCTTTATTATTGTTATTTTTTGTGGTGTTCTCAAAATGCTCAATGAGAAAAATCCTCAATTGATATACTCCCTATTTTCTATAGCAAATTAGGAATGACAATCACCAATCTCTAGCAAATCTCTAATCACAATCATCCGTACTTCAAAAGAGAATTAGGAATGATATTTTGAAAAAAGAATTCAGGGCCATGATAAATTATGAAAAACATGATACAAATTAGGGCATCAATATTTCTAACATGATACATTATCTTATAAAAAATGGAGAGGCATGGTCAGGAGAGAGAGAGAGAGAGAGAGAGAGGCCGGGGGCGAGGGGGACCTTGATGTGGCGTTGGCTGCTGTGGTGTCGGGCTGTGGGTTTGCTGAGGCGTCGGGCTGTGGGTTTGCTGAGGCGTCGAGCTTGACGATGGCGGCCGTCGGGTTGACGTGGCGTCAAGCTGCTGTAACGTCACCGACGTTGAGGAGGAGGAGGGTTTTCCTATGAGAGAGGTTGAGGACAAGGGGAAGGACGATGAGGTCTTGGGACGCCGGCGATGTTGGGGTGGCGCTGACGAGGAAGAGAAGGAAGGAGGAGATCAGGAGAAGGAAAGTAGATCGGTTTTCACGTTTTAGCGTGTGAGAGGATAAGATTACTTTGAAATCATTTTTGGTCCAAGGTAATATTTGAGAACCTATTTTTTGTACTAACTTATCATGTTAAACATTTATTATTCAATGAGCATTTTCAAATGATATTAGTATGTGGAATTTTTCTAAAAAAGATCTGATTGTAGTTTTTTAGTTCGTATTAAGTTATTATATAATTTTTTGAAAATTTAATAGATGTTAATTATTTAAAAATTTAATAATATCTTCAGAAATTTATTTAATTATAACACAAAGTTAACACGATGATAGCGAACGACGATGATAGTGGACAGTGGTAGCAACGACAAACAATTGACGACAACAATAATGGACAACTACAAGCGACGACCAATGGCGAGCAGTGGTAGACAGTAGTGATGGCAGATGATGACGGACGATGATGATAGTGGCGATAGCGAGGACAATATAGTCTTTTGATTAACTCGTAAGTATTTATTGGACATATAAATCAAATAAGCTTTTCTTTACCTCCATAAAAGCTACAAACAATAGAACTTAAAAAAAAACCCAACTTTTTCCAATAAGTTATGTAAATAAAAAATTTTAAATGCAACCTAAGTATACAAATCCCTTTACTCTAGATACTCAAAAGTAAATTAAATTCTTATCAAATCATTTCCAATAGAAATACCTTTAAGGAAGAAGGACCAAATTACAGTTTATGACACGATGAATCACTACATTAGTGGTTTTGGAAACTTTACATGGGATTATGACAAATTTTGTGTAACTGTACCTCCTAACGTTTAAGAGTCATATTTGCAACTAGCTTGCTACTTTATAAAAGAGTTTATATATTTTGTTTAAACACTTAAATATTTTTCTTATTATTTTCTTGAATCTTTTCTATATATCACAGGTCTACAAGAAAGCACCTATGTGAAAAAATGAGCCATTTCCACATTATTGGGACCTTTATGTTATTTTAAGGAAAAATTGAACAACAAGAAAAAAGGCTCAAACCTTAGTTGATGTGGTTAAGGAGATTGATGTTGACGAAGAATATGATGATATAGCAGAAGATGTAGATTTTTTTTTTTTTGTTATCGGTTTAGATTTTGAATACCCCTAGATTCGAACCCGAGGGGCATGACGAGTTTTTACCATCTCCCAGCCACTGTGACAATGAGGCATTGTCCAGAAGATGTAGATTGCTCAAAGAAACTTTCCTCTGCAAACTGAAATAAAAACTCCTACTACGAATGAAAAATATACTAGTAGGATAAAAAATTAAAAGAAGAGAGGAAGGAACTTAAATCCAATGATTTGGAACATTATAGAAACAACTTCACTAATTTGCAATTCAAATAAAACATTCAATAGAAACATTAGCAAAGCCATTAATATGGATGCTGATGTGTTTGAATCAAAGCTAGAAGAAAATAAACAAAGAGATAAAAAGATTTATAGGTACTACTACGAGTGAATGCTTTAAAGCAACAAATAATATTACTCAAGATGATGACAAAACAATTATTTTCTTCATTATAATCGATGATGAGAAAGAATAATGAGTGAGGGTTGTGTTCAATGAAGTCGTTTGATAACGATTTTTTTGTTGACTATAAAACTATTATTTTTAGCGATGTTATGACATGAACAAACATTTTATCAGTTTTATTTTATATGTTTGAAAAAACTTTTTTAAGAAAGGTTGTGTTGAACGGATATTTTTGTCTAAATTTGATTTTGCATTTCATTCTAATTATAGTGTTACGAGCCAAACAGTGGAAATGAATTGTCTATCAATTCCATCCTAATTTCTAATAGCGTATCAAATACAGGAATGAAATATAACTATTTCATTCCATTCCATTTCATTACCACTATAATTCTATTTTTAAAAGTGTTATGTCATGAATAAACATAAATTTATTATTTTTATTTTATATGTTTGAAAAAACACATTTTTAAGGAAGGTTGTGTTGTAAGCATATTTTTGTCTAAATATGGATTTTGTATTTCATTTTCATTATAGTTTTACATGTCAAATAGTGGAAATAAATTGTCTATAAATTCCACTCTAATTTCTAATTACGTGTCAAGTACAGGAATGAAATATAACTACTTCGTTCCATTCCATTTCATTACCACTATAATTCTATTTTAGAGTTTATTCTAAGTCAATATTACCTCATTCCAACGTATTAAATAAAGCATAAGTAGATGTAGAAGGTGTAAGGACACACAAGTTGACTATTGTTAACGATGGTGAAACTTCGGAAAGATGAAACAAAATTCAATTAATCTAGATCTTTAGGTGATGGTTGTAGTGGTGTGGGTGAAGTGAGAGGATTTGGAGATGAGACGGTGTTGTTTCTTCTCCACTTCCGTTTGATTGTTCCATGAAGGTTCTTCTTGTAAGTCTTGTTGAGATTGATAGGGCTTCTAAGGCATGGGACAAACTTGTCAATAAATTTATTAATTAAGATCATTTTAGGAGAAAAAAAAAGAGAGTTAGAATCACTACTACCTCTATTTCCAATAGTATGGACAAACAAACACCACATGACTTTTGCCATGAATTTTATTTTTCTAAAGTATTTTATTTTGTCAAAATCATAATAATTGTTTAAACAATACAAAATATTGCTAAGAAAAAACCATAATATCATTGTTTGCTATGTAATAAGTCTTTTACTCAAGGGAAAATTTATTAAATGAAATCCTTTTTATGCATTGACTTGCTTAAAATGAAAAAGATTAAATAATATCATATGTTAGTTTTATAGTGGAATAAAAATATATTATTTTTTTCAAGTCTCATTATTGTGACATTATAAAAGCTACTTTTATATATATGACAATTCTTAATCACATCTAAATTTCACACTAAGTATATTGCATGAATTTGGTCATAATCCTTGTTTAAACATTTATTTTTTGTTATCCAAGTGATCTTAATTTTTATTGAACGTAATTACGTTTTGAGGAATTAACTTATGATGACTTTCAATAATAGCTCAAGTTCTTGTTTTGACTTTTGATTTTTCTTTTTGCTTTTAATTTAAATGTGTTAATATTTTTAAAACATTGAAACCACTGGACAATTTAGTTTTTCTTTTCTTTATGTATTTTTTTATCACATTTTCAATATCTATCTAATTTTAACATTTGATTTTTTTTCTTATTTCTTTTGTGTTCGATTGTCAATTAATCAAATGTTATTAGAATTTTGCAATAGTTTAATAGAGTTCTTTAATATTTTTTTAGTCAACCTTTTATTTCCAAATTTTATTTAAAACATATAGGCCATGTTTGGTTGGCTATAATCAAAAGGTGTAATATAATCTAATTACATTGCTTCCTTAATTACGGTATTTGGTTCATCAAACTAATGCTTCCTTAATTACGCATCGTGATTGGATGACATATGTAATCCGATAACCTCTTTTGAGTATGATCTAATTACATAAAAAATGATAGTAATATAATTACGAAGTTCTTTGTGATTGTCGCATCAATAACATCAATGTACATCAATATTGTTGCCACCACAAGACTCGTGTCGATGATCACTGGGTTAATCCGATCACCACCACTATCACAACGACTACCATCAAAATAATTCCAATCATCATGAAGGTTACTTCGACAGTTACTGGAGCACCGAAGCAACAACTCCAACAATCACCGAAGCAACTCCAACCATCACTAGAATCACTTTGGTGGTCGTCAGAGCAACTCTGACCATTATTGGAATAACTATAGTGATTGTCAGAGCAACTTCCGTGATTACTAGAATTACATCGACTACCATTGAAGTAATTCTAACCACAATTGGAATCACTCTTGTGATTTTCGAATTGTTTTCATTATGATTAGTTGAATTACGATGATCATCAGAATCAATTCTATAATTTATAATAAATTATAAATTTTAGTTATCCAAACATTGTAATTGATTTCCATGTAATTTATTTATAATGTAATTTAATTCCATGTAATTTATTACATTACGTTACAATCATGTCAACCAAACATGGCCATAGAGATTTTCTTTTCTTTTGTGGATTATTTGTTCTCAGGAAGGCTACACAACAAAGTTTAGGTTTATATATATGAAGGTCGACAACTTCCTTTGTATCTCAAGTGATGATAAGCTAAATGACAATAGTCTTTTTATATATATATGAAATCAATGATGGCAGCTCAATGGTGGTGGACTCGATGGTAATAGGATTTGGGAAGATGGAGATGGTGGCTATATGGTCTAGAAATTATAGATAGAAATGTGAACTTTGTTGTGAGAATGTCGTCTAGGTTCAATCAAGAGATTGGTTTAATATAAGAAAGAGGATACGACGCAAGCCTCGAGAGGGGTAGCGAGGCCATTGGTGGTGAAGGTTAAGGAGGATAAAATGGTTGTAGTTGGAAGGAGAGATGTAGATATCAATAGTTGTGGAGAGGTTGAGGAGGATGGAGTGGTTGTGGTTAGAAAGAAAGAACAGGAGGGGGATAGTATTACAATTAACAGGTACATGTCTAACATTTGGTGCTTTACTACCTCTTTTATTGCAATACTATGGACTAGTTGGTCGCCTTGACTGAGGCTCTTAGGTTAGTAATTTCGAGTCATGCTTTATATTGAGTGGGTTCAACTTGACTATTACTTTTGAGATTAAATGAGACACTCCCTTACACGTATTTAACTATGATTGTCAGCTCTATGTTCTCAAGAGCGAAGAAATCACAGCATGAGTACAATAACAAAACAAATCAAGCACAATGTGTGTTCTTGGCCCATCGAGAACAACTGAAACACGAATTAGGCCCAAACAAGAGTTAAACATGTAGAGGGACATACTAAATTGCTGATACAACAATGCAAATGACGTGTCTAACTCCGACAAGCCAGATGAAAAAATGGAAGAGAGTCATAATATTAAGCAAAAAGTGTGTGTTTGGGTCCATCTTCAGGCAAAAGCAATTGAATTAAGTTGTGCGAAC
This sequence comes from Posidonia australis, assembly GCA_024699735.1. Taxonomy (NCBI): domain Eukaryota; kingdom Viridiplantae; phylum Streptophyta; class Magnoliopsida; order Alismatales; family Posidoniaceae; genus Posidonia; species Posidonia australis. Next base: position 5,249 of record JAMKQA010056501.1, on the reverse strand, counting down.
GGCAACTCGATTGGTCACATTTTGGTGTCTATTTGGTAAAAAAATCAAGCATTTACTCACACGTTTGACATAAATAAATCAATAATCTTACCTAATTTAACTTTTTCTTCTTCTTCTTTGTTAATAATTTATTTATTTATTTTATTTTAGATGTCAACTTTCTATTAGATGGTAATAATTTAACTAGTAGTCATCCAAATAATCCAATTCCAAACAAACAGAGCCTACTCCCCAGACATGTCCACTCACTTGTAGTCTGGTTAAGTATGATGGAGACTAGAAGTGACATTTGACCTTGCTTAATGCACTATGACTTTGATTTGATATAATACTAATGTCTAAACAACAAACTCAAATCAAATGTCAATTTGTAGAATTCCTCAATAATATATAATGCTTTGGAAATTTTATAAATTTTCAATGTTGGATCAATTCCCCAACAATTTCGTTCAACTTCATGTTAAATTAACATGGAGTCAAGTCCAAAACAGGTTAAATGTAGTGGAAATGACCTAGTTTTAATAGAGGCAAGAATGTAGTCAAGGAAAAAAGTACAGTGTAAAGTCAAGTTAGGGCCTTAGTAGAGTATGAACAATATGATAACCTCTTCTATGTTAAGAAATGGTCAATAAAGACCAAGTAAACGATAATTGTAGGAAATGGGAGAACATTTATTCCTAAAATTAAGGAGGTGGTTTGGAGAGAGGAGTGGCGGAGGCTTATGGGAAATGTCAACCTTCACTATAAATAGGGGTCTAATCCTTTTTAAGGAGATAATTAGATGAGTCCTGGAATTAGTCCATAATCCTAGAATCCCCACAACATCAAACAATCAAATTCAAATCACAATGCAAACAAGATTATCAAGTAATATCAGAGATGGAAAACTTACCTCCACCAGTGCTCCCTTGTCCACCGTGATTTCTGTCCTCCACCAAAGATCTGCCATAGAGAGACCTCTGCTTCACACACCACACATGACTCCCTAGGTTTCTCCAATCGCAAGTATCTCACAACGTTGATCCTTTTCCATTGCATGCGTCACCTCTTCCCACCACCACCACGCATGCTCGTCCTCCACAAAACCCCACCAAGTCACACCTCCAAAGATCCACCATCATGTCTCGCCTCCATTGTACACACCAACCTTGTGTCATCTCTCCGTACCGCTCATGTCGCCTCTTCCCATCACGTGCTCCAGCCCTCATGCACAAAACCTTTGCCATCAAAGCCTTTGCCTTTTGCATGACTCTCTCGCGTATCAACTCACATGACTGCTAGCAAATTAATTACTACTAAGTTGGCAAAAATCAAGAAACTGAATAGAATTAATTATGAAATGTGGCATTGAAAAATCAAATATGTCCCGATTTATGACAATCTGAAATATGTCATTAAATCCATTGCTTTGAAACTTGACAGTAATGCTCCCAAGTTAGAAGTTAAGAAATAGGTGGAATAGCAGATCGATGATAAAAGGACAAGAAGCCTCATGCTCATGTTGATGGAAGATAATCTCATAAAATTCTTTGAGACTTACGTCACTTCGCAAAGACTATGGAATGTCTTGAAGGAGAAGTATGATAAAACCACAGAAATTAATACTCAACTCTTCCTTTAGAAGTATGACTCCTGCAGAATGCAAGAAGGACAGAGTGTCATGGAACACGTCAACAATATGATCATTATGGCTAAAGATTTACCCATTATAGGAACTCTGACTCTTGAAAACCTACAAGTGGCAACTATACTTAATGGTTTACTAAATATTTTTAATATGATAACCATAACGATGAGATTGTCCTTGTCCCTTCAACTTTTAGAATTACCAACGAGATTTGAAGCTCAACAAGAAATTATGACTAGCTGACAAAAGTAAGAGTTGAATGTGAAAGAAGTACATATTGTGCATGGAATGCTCAAAAATAACAAAGGACAAAATAGAAAAACTAGATAGGTAGGGTACAATTCAAACCCAACCAATCATAGTCAAAGAAGCTATGGAGTTCTTGCCATCAATGTGGTTAATTTGACCACTTTAGAACAAATTGTTCTAGTAGAGAAATTTGTCAAGCATATAGACTTGATGGGATTAAGAAACCTTTTCATGGAGAATGGGGATGGAATACATTTTTACGAATAGTGGTAGTGGAAATCGAAAAAAACTCATACGTTTCATAAATAAGGGGAGTATGTAGGCATTTACCGTTTGATTTTATGACCAAGTGAAAGATGTCAGGAAATGGTCAATGAAGACCAAGTAAACGACAGTTGTATGAAGTGGGAGAATGTTTCTTCCTAAAATTAAAGAGACAGTTTGTGTAACGACCTCCTATTAGTTATCACTCATCCTAGCTATATTTTTATTTTTCTATAAATTATCATCAATAAAAACTAAATTCAATCACAATCAACACAAATGAATTGTTTAAATAACTGAAATAAATCTAAATAACTCACTTATCCAGAACTCCTGATGTGTAGCAACATGACTCTTCGTTGTGTATACTATCAAGATTTTATTCCTATCCTATACCTATGAAAACACCAAAACAAAGCACACATGAATGATCACTCAAAACGGTCTCTCAACACATATACTACACTTAAACACACCGACCAACTTGACAAGTAATGCCGAAGGACCAAGCGTAACTATGCTAAGAGCAACGAAACACAAGCATCTCACTTGAATGCTGCAACACCACAATAGGACAACTTACTATTGCCTAGCAAGCAGCAAAACCTTTAAAACATATTTTTTAAAACTATTTTCTTTCTTTCAAACTAAAACCATAAGCATGCTTTTCAAAACCATTATGCATACTTGAAATAGTTATTTTTGCCAAGTCAAGTTCAAACCATACAAACATGCTGAAACTCAAAGTAGTACGGAGTACTTGGCTATTTTGAGTACGTGAAGCTACACAAACAATCATCAAAGATTGCATTATTTGATCCCACACACTCTCTGTGCTGATTAGACAGCTAAGGGTGTCTAAATACTCACTAGTGCATCTAGAACACCTACAATAACCACAAAACTAGCAACTATAGAGTTATAGCTCAGAAATCATAGTCTTCTCTAGACCAGAGCTTGATTTCTTGAATCAAGGCTTAGCAAAAATCACAACGTCACATAGGTGAAACCACAATGCCACACAGGCGCAACTACATTGCCATATAAGCACAACCACAACCATAAACAAGCACTGGCTATAAGCAGTCATCGAAGTACATTACACTGCTACGGACAGCTGTAGCCTACCCGTCTCGGCGTCTCTAACTCCTCGATAGGACTCTCAACACTATGTCGTGTTACCTGGCACCATGCAACTAACACTGGCCACAAGTAATCCACCAAGGAGTTACCACGATGTCTGCACTGCCACAAATCTACCACCCTATGGAGGGGCAAGCTCGTCTCGACGACTTACCTCCTCAGTAGAACCTTCACAAGGCTAACCACATAGGAAAGCTGCTTACCCTCATAGGACAAGTTGTTCTCTCTTAGGACAAACCCACAGGATATGCCTTCTCGACGTCCTAGTTAAGTGCCCGAACCTTGGAGGCTCCTTACCTCTCAAGCTTTGTCAGCATCCACAAGTCTTGGTATCTGTAGCAACTAAGGTATCATGTCTAGCTACACAGAGGTCTCGTAGCCTTTGGATCCGCTGCCATGATACCACCAAGTACAAATGATACCTTGAGTCTCGACATCCAGGACAAACAAAGTGTTATTTTCTGAACTTGGTCAGCACTTCAACCCACATACCTCAACCTCAATCTCGTGGATGACAATTCAAGAGTATTATATCTCTAGGATTCAACGAACACTTGTCAACAATCTTTGGTCTCATAACCTCAACTTAGGTGATATGTTCAACCACTTAAGAATATCGTCACATCCTCTATCCAGAAAATATGATCCTCTGGTGTCTAAGCCCACCACAAACAGAAAATACTAGAAAATTCTTTCCAAAACATTTGGCAAAATTTATGCATTTCCTTTTTCAAAACTCTTTTGGAACACTATTTCGAAATCATTTAAATCACACACCTTAAAACATAGCTCAAAATACAGCCTAGACAGCTTCTCTGTCAGGCTCAAAAAATCACACCTTTGGGAGCGTCTGAGTTTTAAAATGCTTCGCTCAATCCACGACAACAATCCAAGTAAAACGTTCAAAAATAGAAACCAAGAGAATCAAAAGTACCTTTTCGATATAAGATTTCATTCAGAAGAACTCTACACAAAAACCAGAGTAACAATCTTAAGACCCTATTGAACCACAAGACCGAACACCAACACCAACCGCATCTAGAAATCTTACAGGTGATCGAGACAAGGAGTCTATATTTGCACACTTAATTCCGAATTGTCCTTCTAGTTATTACTTTTGTTTTCAATCAAATGAGACTAGACTACAGCCAAAGGAATTGCCTTATTATTTAACTTTGTTGGATTGTTCAGAATGAACGTAATAACAAAATCTTCAATTATTCAATTATCTGGTTGTCTTTGTACTAAACATTATGTTTTACAGGTCAACTTTGTGCATTGTAATTGGTAAACCATAATCTTGTAAAGCTAGCAGTAGGATGGACTTCAATTGGTCTCATTTCGAGCTACTTTAAAGAACTATAATTTTTAATGAAAAGTTAATTTTTTTATTACATATTATAATTTCTCTATCGACAGTTTTCTTTAGTTCACACTGTAAAAGAATTGTTCATAGCTTTTCGAAAAGAAAAAAAAGCGTAAAAAGAAAATTTCGTTTGGAACTGATTTTTCTGAAAAAAAGAGAGAGGGTTTTTTGTCGCTTATGCGGATGTCAAAATTCGCTTGAGACTGCATGATTTCAATCGGAATTGGAAACACATCAAAGTTGAACAAACTTAACAATTCATTAAATTCAATCCTACTTTCGTTATTGTTTTGGTGCAACTTTTGGTATCGGTCTTGAAAGGATTTCCTTGCGAACGTGGATTTCCTTGCAACTTTGTGCTTGGATCACTGTAGCATTGGTTTTAGACTCACATCGTAACGTGGATTCACAATAGATTCCTAATATTAGTACTATTACAAGAATATATAGACCTAACAAAAAAAGAAGAAGAAAGATTTCACAACAACAAAACACACAATTAGCGGCATCTAATGTATACCAACATAAAGTGATAAATTTGCCAATAAGACTTGCACGACCTAAACCCACAAAAAAAAAAAAAAAAAAAAAAAAAACCCC
>JAMKQA010056500.1:0-35423 GCA_024699735.1 Posidonia australis | reverse complement strand
ATGACCAAATTGCCCCTATGTCAATTCTTGAGCATGCATCTTGATCTTTGCATTTAGTCTTGCCATGGCATTCATATTAGCATGATTAGGGCATAATCCAGGTTTAGCAAACATTCATCAAACCCTTAGCAAGCATTTGGACTAGAAAGACCGAGTTTCTCGGACGTACGAGAGTGCCTAATACTTTCATCGTGCGTAATAGGAATCCTTACCCATCCTCTGGTTAGCAGACATTCAGCCTTCCCATCTGCATCACATGCATTCATCTTTTTGTGGTTTTCCTCGTCTTTCCCTTAAAAGACTAGGTGGCGACTCCATTTTCTTTTCTTTTTCTTCTATCCTATCCTTACGCCTTCGCCGTCTCGGCATGGCTGTGGTCTCCTCCCCACCCCCTCCCTCCGGGTCGGGCACGGTCACACATGCATACTCTTTAATAATGGAATAATGGCCACTGAAAGGAAACACACAACTTCTACTACATGCATTATTTATATCAATTTTGGGAGATCAATTTAAACTATTTCAAAGGATAAACATGCATGAACTATCTCAAGAGTGTAAGACGCACTTGTCCCAACATCCAACACATTGATAACACAAACCACATTAAATCTCTTCCAAAAATCATGCATGCCCACCCAACAAGCCATGCATCCATCAAATAAGGACAAAGGAGGATCAAGAGCACCAGCATATATCAAAATCCTAACCATAAAGCAACTAAAATTACATCTACGTGAGTGTGTACATTACATCGACAACTCAACACATGCAAGGTGCACCTCATGATCCAGGGTTCACCCCAACATTTGATCATCCTTCCTTTACATCCCACCATTCTCAGCCACTCTTTCTCCTTCTCTCAAGAAAACCCTGGGAACCCTTGGAAAATCCTCCCCTACACCCTTGAGGAATAAGAGAAGAGGAAGAGACGAGAATTCTCGAGAGTTCCCCCCCTCCATGCATTTAAATAGGTAGTGGAAACTTTTGTATTCAAATTCAGGGTATTATACGTGCCTATTCATACATCTAACATATGACACATTGAATGCAACGTTTAACACCTAAGGATTCCAAAATATTCCATTCTAGGCATTGAACACATGGTGCCTTGCATCTTACATAAGATGCAAGCATACTAGCGTCTAACACACAGAGACTGAAATTCAACATTCCAGATGTAAGATGCGAGCTTTCTTGTGTCTAACGTAAAACACATCTTTAGATGGAGGTTCTAGGGGTGTTTGAAATTGGCATTGGTGCTTCCACGTATGTCAACATCTCTTGTTGTGATCGTCACTTGTCTGTTCGATTTTGCTGGTTGACAAAACACCTTCGGGTGATGTGGTTGTATTTGCAGTTGTGGCTTCTCAATTCATTGGATTGACGGTATGGTATTATCTAGCGGCATTCTCGTGCTATGTGACATACTCCTTTCTTTCAAAACAAACAAAAACAAATCTAGATTAGTCTAAAGTGTAGTAAACTATGTCAAAAAACGGATGAACAACATAAAAAAACAAAACTAATACTAACCGAGGTTGGTTTCTCGCTTGCATATGTTATGAGCCTATCTAGGAATGAAATGTTATCCAAAAGAAAAATAAATTGGAAGTGATACTTCCTTCACTCTCGTACTTGTGGTGTGGAGTTAAGGAAATGGAGTCGTAGACGGAGTTCCGGAGGCACGTTTAAGCTTTGGAAGGACGTGATCCCTCTTTGGATCTAGGTTTTCATATGGGAGTTGGACATAGTGGAGGGGCTATGGCTCTCTCTCAAGGTCTCTCTCTCTCAGGATCTCTCTATGTCTCCCTTAGGGTTTTCTAAGGTACCTCTCCTTAAGCTCTTAACTTAGGGGTCTTTTTATGGAGCTTGGGGCGCCAAATCTCGTCCAAAGATGAGTAAAAGATTCAAGGTCGGGATTAAACTCTCTCAACATTAAAAAAAATGATATTTATTGTCGTCGCCTATGGGATCGACGATAGGAACCCTTGTGTCGTTGTATGAAGTGGCGATAAGGCTGGAGATTCCCTTTTCGCTTGATGTAGTGAATAAATACCTAAAAGGTAATAATATATTCCATGTCAGTTAGTCATCAGTGGTATAGGCGTCGAGCAACTAAAAAGGCAAAATTTAAAAAATTAAGATCCCGAAATATCTCATCATATATCTTGCAACAAATCATGACTAGGTCTACCCTTTTTATGATTTTCGTAATTGAGATTTAATTAGAAGATATTTAAAATTTAATCATTTTTTACTAATCAAGTAGATTTAATTTAGATAATATCTTTTGAAATTGAATGGATACTGTCAATTAATTTTTGAGGATATCTAAGACCTAGCCATGATTTATAACTTGAGATCTCCTAGACTTTATCTTTATTTTAAAATATTATTTGAATTAAATGTGATTGAAACATTTAAAGATACAATAACAACACAATATCTCATTTTTGTATTAAAAATAAAAATAAATAAATTTTAATTTGTCGTTGTCCATATTTCTTGATTTTTTCCTGAATTAATTGACATATAATTTTTAATTTGACGTCATCCATATTTCTAGAATGTTCTTGAATTAATTGATATTTATAAAGGTTTATATGATATTCCACATATATTTAAGTGCTAGAAAATCATAGAAACTATAATAATTATGGGAAAAAAGTTATGATATTTATAAATATTCCATACATTATATTAAAGCCCAGAATGACGAAATATCTTAAGAGAGAGTGCTAGAATACTTGTCGCCGCTCTTTATGGCGTCTAGATACTCGTCGCCTGTTGAATGGGTGATAGGACTCATAGCCTTCTAGAGTGGCGACAAGGTCTGTCGCCTTTTAGAGAGGCAATAACCTGGTCTTTTGTGGTTTACCCCTCTGTCTTTTATGTTAGTCTAAAAAGATATGTTGAAAGTCCGGTAAAATTTTAGAAATTCCATAAAATCGTAAAAACATTTTATTTTAACATTAAAATATTGAAATCTGGCACTAATTTGAATACAACGAGAATATTAACTCTACCACAGCTAATAGATTTGCATAGAATAATGTTGAAGATACTCAAACCTACCACTAATTTGGGTAAAGTGAGAGTATTAGCTCTACCACAGCTAACGACTTCATAGCAAGAAAAATGTTCAAAGGACTTAAACTTGCCACTAGTTTGAGTGTGTTAGTTTCACTACAACTAATGACCTTGAATCAAGTAAAGCTAAGTGATGTTTTCAAATAAATTATGGAAAATTTGGAAAACATGTTATAAGTCATTAGCCATGTGATTTAGGACGCCTCTAGATTCCTATTCATAACCAACTCTCAGAAATGCGAAAATAGGATATCTACAGCATGATTTCCAGTGTCTAACACATCTAGACTCTAAATTAAATATTTGACCTAAAAAAGTCACCTAGAACCTGGGTCATTACAATCTCTCAAGTGTAAATTCCTTTGGCAACTTGTGGACAATAGACATGGGTTAAAGTAGTCCACTTTTATTAAGAGTAGATACTTTCACTTAAATAATTTTGGGGCCTTATTAAATATTTCCTCGCTAAATTTTTCATCTATTTGGAAGGAACTCAAGGCTTGCTACCTTGTTATCAATATCTTTCTACATTCTCAATAAATAATGGTAAGAAAGTACTGTTTTGTGAAAATAAGTGATCTGCCAATACAACATTAAAACTTGTATATCTTGATTTATTTCTGTTGGCCAATAAGAAAAAGATTTCACTAGATAGGATGTTACTCTCTTTTTTAAGTATAGGGGAGGAAACTTTTATCAATAAAATTTTTGTTGTTACTCATAATATTAGTTATTCATTTCAATCGTTGTTTGGTCTGTTGAATACTTTAACCTTATCTCTTGATGAGGATTTTGCCTTCTGGATCCAAACAGCTAACAGAATCTTCACTGTCCAAAGCTGTTATACAATGTTAAACGATGGGGAACTTAGATCTAAGTACAAATCTTCCATTGGGAAATGTAATGCGCCATTAAAGTCAAAGTCTTTGCTTGATTGGTATTACATGATAAGATTCTTTCTCAGGTTAATTTAGTTAAAAGGAGTTGGTAGGGTCAAATCATTGTGATATTTGTGGGACATAGGAGGAAACTACCCTGCACAGCATTGCTCTATTTCTAAACGCATTTAGGAATTTTTACTTAGGGATCCTAATATCCTTTACTGCATCAATATATTAGAAATTTTTTCTTTACATCGTGTTTTCAAATTTACGATTACTAGACGATGCTGGAATACTTTTTTGCTTACTACTTTATGGTGTTTGTGGTTAAGTAGTCCCTTGTTCTATCTAAGGGTCTGTTTGGCAAAGTTTTTTGACAACTATTGAGTACATAACTTCTCTTCAGAAGCTACAATGGTCCAACATTTCTACCAAACACTATTAGCTTCTAAGAAGCATATAGCTTTTGGAACAGTAATTCCTTTATATTTCTAAAAGTTGTCATATCTAGAAGCTTGGGTATGACTGCTTCTAGCCAAGAGCTAGCTTTTACACTTTGATTCAAAAGTTGAAGTTCTACCAAACGGACCCTAAGACCATCTCTAGGGACTTAACTTTCTCAATTAATATGTATCTAATTGTCTCCTCATATCTCTGGAGACTTAAATTTCTGTAATTTTTGATACTTTGTATGGTACTTATAGCCATGTATAGATTTATTTCAATATATTATTACCATTTTTAAAAAAAAAGGAGATGAAAGAAGCAATGGGTTAAGAGATGGAAGTTGTGTGGAGAGGTGGGTGAGGGACGGAAGGAGTGGGTACACATGGAGTAAAAATCCTAATATTTAGGAAGAGTAATGGGAGAGAACCCTAACGTATTTGCCAAAATGAGAGACGAGAGGTCCTTCCGCTTCACCTTATTTCCATGCAAGACACTACTAATTTCAACAAAAGTAGATCGATCGATCATCATTTCACAATTTTTGTCTCTTCTAGATTTGTTTAAAAGAAAAAATCACAATTGGAAAAGGAAATCAAATTCCAACCTAGTTTTCTAAAGGAAACCGTTGTCTTTTAAAAAAAACCACTATATAACGGTTGGCCAGCCTATTGAAAATAGGTTACAAGCCTCTAGGTTCAAATACGAATGGTTTATATATTTATGCATTTACTACCCCATCAGGTTTTTTTTTTTGTAAATAATAATATTAATTATATAAAATACTTGGCTATGAAACCACCACTAAGTAAAAAGATGTCCAAAATTAGTACAGTGCTTGGAAATTTAAAAGTATCAATCAAAAACTAACAAGTCCCAAAAATTATACAAGACCATCTAAATTATACCAAATTATACAAGGTTAGAAGGATAATCAGAAATTAATCCAGAGCTTTCATTCAGCAATAGGTCCACCCTCACGATTAAGGAGGTCGTAAGCAGAAGTCATGGCTGGAGAGCTTGAATGGGAGGGAATACCCATTGGATCTGGAGAAACGCCAATGGATGACCTAATGACTTGAGTAGCCTGAATTGCCTTAGTTTGGTCCCATTCTTGTTGCATCTTAGATCTTTCTTGTGAAATGCCCTCATGACTCTACCCTGAACTCAAAGTATCGAACCAAACAAACATTAAAGAATGATATTATAAATAACTTGTTTTGAACTTTTCAATCTGTACCTAAAAATATGATTATTTTTTTCAATCCAGATCGACCAAAGAATTGTTGGAATAAGTATATTCCAACCCAGATTTGAAAGCAAAAATCTCGAATGAGAAAAGATACTGAAAACATCAGTAATATCAATATGCAAAGATCCAATATGACAATTAAGAAAGAAATTCCATATCTCATCAGCTAAGTCACAATCCAAGAATAAATGAATGGTAGTTCTAACATGGCACCACATGAAATGCAATTAGGCGTATCTAACCAACCTTTTTTAATTAGATTGGTCTGCAAAAGAACTTCGTCATGAATACCTCGCCATGAAAAGAGTTTAACTTTTAAAGCAACCTGACTCTGTCAGATACTGAATTTATAGGGAGATTTAATACCACCGTCATTTAAAATTCTGTAACAAGATTTGACATTAAAAATTTTATCACCAGAAGGTTCCCAATGAATAATATCTTACACTATAGATAAAGTTAGGCAACCTAAAATATATTCAAATCTTTCTAACTGTGGTTGCAAATTTAATGCATTTAAATTAGACGAAGAAGAGTAATCAAATAAATCAACGAAATTTGAAGAATACAAAGCCAATGTTTTTTTATGCTTTGAGATTGAAAATAAGTCTAGAAGGACATGTTTCAATGTAGATTCTCTGAGCCACTTACTTTCCCAAAAAACGACACTATCCCCATTATGAACAATAAATCTATAGAAAGTATTGACTATAGGGAAACAAGACCTAAGTTCATTCCAAAGGGGTGATCTTCTATCGAAAGAGACGTTGAGAAGGCCACCCAACCAATAATGAGCCAAATATCTAGCCTTGATAATCTCCAGCCATTTCAATTTTGCTGTGCCACTCAACAATTGCCAGACCAATTTACACTTCAAAGACTGGCAGAAAATTCTAATATTAATGATGTCCCATCCATTTTGATCCTTTGATCGACAAAGTGTTGCCCAACTAACTAAATAGTATCATTTATTATTAAGAGAAGGACCGTGCCATACAAATCTTTCCCTATACCTATCTATCTCCTTTTCTACTCTAATCGGAAGATGGATAACTAAAAGTTAATAAGTTAGGATGGCAGACAAAATAGAATTGATTAAAGTAATCTTACAACTCAAGGATAAATATCTAGATTTCCAGGAAGAAAGCTTAGCTGAAATTTTATTCAAAACTAGAGCCCAATCATTATAAGTCGGCTTCTTGAAATGAAGTAGTAGACCAAGGTACCTAACTGGCAAGGTAGTAGCCTAACATCCTAGAATATCACAACATCTTTGAAGAAGATAATTTTCGACCCCCACTCCTATTAGAGAAGATTTTTGAAAATTTTTCTTCAACCCCAAGCAAGCTTGGAAACAACAAAATATTCTTTTGACATTTATTATGTGTTTCTCTAATGGGGAGAGGAAAAGAATGGTATCATCAGCGTATTGGATGTTGACTACATTGGGTCTTCCATGAGAAAACTATATTCCAGAAATATGGTTATTTTGACAACCCAAATCTAACATCTTGTTAAGCACATAAATGGCAATAATGAACAATAGGGGAGAGAGAGAATCACCTTGTCTTAATTCATTGGAGGCCCCAAAACAATCTTTAGGAGAACCATTAATTAATATTGAATACTAAACAGTAGAGATGCACATTCTTATCTAGGAAATCCATTTAACCCCATAACTAAGACCCTTCATTGTATCAATTAGAAAGTTCCAATTGACATTATCAAAGACTTTCTCAAAGTCAAACTTAAGTATAAATCTAGAGACATTAGATTGATGCATGTCATGTAGGATTTCGTGAGCCACTAAGAAGTAATTAGAAATGCTCCTATTAGGAAGAAAGGTACATTGATTACTGTCTAGAATAGCATTCAAAATTGGGCTAAGCTTATTCGTCAGGGCTTTTGCAATTATTTCATAAGTGCTATTTAAAAGATCGATCGTTTTGTAGTCCCTAATACAATGTGCTCCTTCATTCTTAGGGAGAAAAGTAATAAATGTTTGATTAATGCCTTTGAGAGCGTTAATATATTGAGAAGTATACAAATGCTCAAAGGCACTCAGCAGATCCAATTTTATAACTTCTCAAAAATATTTCAAAAAACACATCGGAAAGCCATTCGAACTAGAAGACTTTTCACCATGAAGAGCAAAAACATTAGCCTTAACTTCCTCGATGGAAAAACACCTTTCTAGAAGCCAAGATTCTGGGATTTTGTGAGATAACAGAGAATCCCAATTAAAATTCCCAAGGTACCTGAACTTTTGTTAAATAAGGCCATGAAATATTGCTCAACCTCATGATGGATTCTTTAAGGAGAATCCACAAACTCTTCATCAATGATAAAAGAGATAATTGTATTGGTTCTCCTTCTAAGTTCTACCCTTAACTATTTTATGAAAAAATGTTGTATTAAGATCTTCTCCTTAAGTCATTGTATTCTGGATCTTTGTTTCTGTAAGGATTCTTAGGCTTCATTAAAGTGGGGGTGAATAGTGAATTAACGGAATTATATATAATTTTATAGTTTGTTTAGTAATTTACAAGTTTTTAAGCAAATGACAAGTAATTTGAATTAAACTAGGAAAGTTTGATATTAAACTATAACATGCATAGAAGGGGATGAGAGGCAATGATTGACACAAGAATTTTATAGTGGTTCAGCCTTCTTGGCTCAGTCCACTCCTCGAGAACCTCTCAAGAATTTCCCTATTCTCAATGAAGCTCTATATGTGTAGGAAGTATTTGTTCTCTATAGGTGAAGAATGATGGTCTATTTATAGGAAAACATGAGTATAAGAATGTGTCTAACGTCTCTCTAACGTTCACTAACGACTACTGATTCGGTATGTCGAAATAAAAACGGTCGACCGAAATCTATAACAGTCGGGCACATCGGTATACCGAAAATATTTCGGTATGCCGGTGAATATCAGTATGCCGAAAATCTCTGATTCGGTATGCCAGTGAATTTTAGTATGCCGTTTTGGATTTTTGTACTGGTTTTTCTAATCTACACATATTTCGGTATACCGAAGAAATTTGGTATGCCGAAAATGTCTTGTTAGCCCTATAATGAATGTTTGCAATGAATGGTGGGTTTTGGGGTTAATGTAATTTTCCTATGGCTCTATGTGGGTATTTGAGAGATAATTACAAATTCTTAGGAGTACATAAGAATACAAGAATTACATCATAATAATTACAAAGATTATTTAATTTTTCTTCTCCTTTTCCTTCATCTTGAATTCTTCTTGGTGGCACATGAATCTTTTTCTTCTGATAGCTTCCCGTTAAACTTGATTCTTCTGAGTCCATCATTGGTCTTTTTTGCAAATATGAACTATGAAATATTTTTATAAAACACATTAGTCTTTTGTTATCATCAAAATCAAGATAAGGCTAATAAGGCCAACAGTTTCTAGTACAATTCTTGCTCCAAAAGATGATTATAGTGTTCCTTCCTAAGTTCTCGCTTTTGATCCCAAACTTCTGTCGAAATAGTGGAGGTTTCAACAACGTCATCAATATTTTGGATCAGGGATTCAACAGCTAGAAGTTTGGACTGACACTCCCTCCTTATACTAGGCACCCAACTTTTAATTTTCCTTTTTAAAAATTTTACCTTAAAGGCTAACTAGGCTATAAGTCCCAAGCCAAACCTAGAGTTATTCTAGTAAGTTCTAACCATACTATCAAAATCGTTCATCATTAGCTAAAATTTATAGAATCTAAATGGAAAAGGTCCTGCACCTGAGGGAGCCGTATTAAGAGAAATAGACATATGATTAGAAATTACTCTAACCTTCCCCGTTCAAATAGAATTTTGCACAAATAGAATTTGGATAGTGAGAGACTTAATTAGGAGAAATAAAAAATCTATTTAACTTAATCATAATTAGATTATTTTGAAAGCTTGATCAAGTAAAAGAACAATTGTTAGGTGAAAAGTCTGTGAGATTAAATGATTCTACGAAGCCATTGAACTTAGACATCATAAGATGCAGAACTAATCTACTTAAAAAACCCAAGCACCATTAGTTAGGCTACAGAATACAAAACAAAACCCAAACACCTAACGTAGAATAACAAAAAGATAGAAGAACCACCAATGCGACAAGATACACATACAACACATTCGTTGTACACGTAATCTATCAATTCCCACCCACTAGATGCCATAAACTCCTTGGAGTGGTACGAAAAATGCGCTTCATCTGCAACCATTACCATGTGAGCGTATGTTTGTGTACATCATTTCTTACCGTAAGTTTTTATTGGTATTATTTGTGAGATCTACTGTATTATTTGTCAATGTTTTTCATATCAATAAGATTGATTAAGTACGATTTGATTAAGAATTGGTATCTGTGCATCCTTAATTACTTGACGATGATATCTATAGTCAAGTATTGATTTTATTTAATATAATTATTATCATTAAAAAAGAAGAAGGTATATACCGACCAATTTCGTACCACCCTCCCTTCCCTTTCCTTCCCCGTTCCTAAATCCAATTACCACGCTCTTCCTTTGTCGTCTCTCTCCATCGCTACTACTTCTAGTACAAGAATCACCAGCAACAGAAGGAGAAGTGCTCGTCTCAGATCTGATCCCGCTGCTGGCGGATCTGGTGCGAGCGATTTGCAGCCATGGGGATCGTATTCACTCGCTTGTTCTCCTCACTCTTCGGCAACCAAGAGGCGCGGATCCTCGTCCTCGGGCTGGACAATGCCGGGAAAACCACAATTCTTTGTACTTCCTTTAGCTTGACCCTTGTGATTTCTTCACCCCCTCTCTTTCTCTTTCTTATTCTTCTTCTTCTACTACATCTTCTTCTTCTTCTTCTGCTGCTGCTGCTGCTGTTGTTTGATTAGTTTGTTTCTTGGGGGGCAGATCGGCTTCAGATGGGGGAGGTGGTTTCCACGATTCCTAGTAAGTTCGTGATCTGTTGAGTTTGAATTCGGCGTTCCTGTTGTTGACGGGGTTGTTTTGTGTGCTTTCTGGTTTCCAGCGATCGGGTTCAATGTGGAGACAGTGCAGTACAACAACATCAAGTTCCAAGTCTGGGATCTAGGTTTGTCAAGCCCAGATCTTGCATTGCTTCTTCTTCTTCTTCTTACGTCAGTTGATTGATCGTTGTGCCAAATAAGCATACGAGTAGTTAGCAATTTAGCCAGTCGAGTGGTGCTTGATGGGATTTCATTAGTTCGTTCTTGTACGCAGAGAACTTTTTGGAATCCGATGTATCGTATATGTGCCCGCAGTATTTTCCTAAGTAACATTGTAGCAGAAGAGAATACAGCTCCTATTGTTCGTCATTCAAATTGCTCATATGTTTACCACAGTTCGTGCTTGCCCAACCTTCCATACCAAAATGAGATTGTGGTCATACAAATTTCTCGTATTTTTTACCATGTTTTTCACTGTACTTTGGCTGTGTGACATATCTTTTTGTGCAATTGGTCTAGAGCCTCATAAAGATGGTTGGCTTGTAGAAGTTGGTGTTAGAATTTTTTTTTTCAATAAGTTGGCTAGTAAAATGTTGTAGTGGATTACTTTGATGTCAGAACTCAAGAGAGCCCTATTGAGGTTGTACTTAGACTCTGTGCTTGTTCCCTTCACAGTGACAATTTTAAAACTAGGTAAATGGATCGAATATGGATTGGATATTACAGTATCCGAATTCGAATCTGAAAGTTATTAACCATATCCAAATTCAATTTGAAATCTGAACGGATTCAAAAATCAATATTCAATTTTGAATCCGATGGATATGTCTGAATTTGGATTTTATCCAAATTCAAAAAAACAACTGAACTGAATTCCCACGTTAAAACCAACAAATATAAAAAATTTCTTAAGGAATGACTATATTCACATTAAATAGTAATTGTTGCAGTAATTGAATAGTAATTAAAAAAATATAATTAAACAAATTTGTTGTAGTTAAATAATTTAACTTATGGACTTAAAAAACCTAATTCAAAGATAGTTACTGCTTTCGACAAAAAAAACAAAATAACAAAGATGCATTGAGTACGTTATTGGCAGCCCCTCAAAGCCCCTGATTATTGGTATTTCTCATTGAGAAGCTATAGAGGCCTTGAGTACAATACTACAATGCCTTCGCAACTCTATGATTTTTACTCAAGAACTCAGGAACTCAAGAACATAATTCTTTCTGGCAGTTATACGCTTCCAAAGTGATAGGCTGTTATGTTTTTAATTTTTCATAAGAAAGTCTTTTACTGTCTTTTCTATGATGATGAATTAGTTCAACGAATTCTGTATAGCTGTCATTGAAGGGAATATTTTCTGGTTCCAGCCCATGTTGCTTATGGTGTTTTCCTTGATGATGTGATTTATTTTATTTGAACTGTTGCTTTTCTTGCTTTCTGATGTGAACCATTTTGTTTTCTGAACAGGTGGTCAGACAAGCATCAGGTAAATGCTTCCCTATATTCTAGTTGTTTCCTCCTAGCTATACAACGGATAGCATTGTCTATCTCCTGGCTCATTCTTATTATTTTGTAAAAATCTCATTTCGTCATTCTAGATGACTTATTTTGATGCATGTAAGTTTCTTAGCCATACGGTATTTTATAATTTAGGATTCTGTATGAAGTTGTATATAAGCACAAATACTTGCAAGTTTAGCACTGGAAGAATTAAAACATAAAATAGTAATGACTATCTACGAGTTATTTTCATATGATTAATTACATTAAAGGGCCAGAGCTTCTGAACCTTTTAAATGAGAAATTTTCTTGTAATACCTTTGCTTCACATTGAAAAGTTAATTTCAATATATACGTTTAATGCTATGAAGTGTGAATATTTGGAGACTAAGAGATTTATTAGTATGTAGGGAATTCAGACAATGGTTTCAAGTTTCGAGAATGATATAACATACTCAAGTAACTGAGTTGTTCAGAGCACTGTGATTTCGTAGTTTCCAGCAGGGTTTGAGCCCTTGCTTCTACAATAAACTATCACTTCTCAAAAAAATTTCAAGAATGATAGCAGATGTTTGTTTATTGGCTGTTATTTATATTACATTTGGAGGCTACAAAAAACTTTTTGAACATAGATGCAGTAACTCTCTAAAAATCTCTTGTGTAACCAAGGTTATTAAGGTGCCAAGGTGCTAAGGCACTGACCTTGGGTGCCTAGGCAATGCCTAGGCATCACCTAAGTGCCATTGATTAATTAACTTAGTTTTTTTTTGGATTTGTATTTACACTTAGAATTAATTAAACATTACATTGTTAAATAGAATTATGCATTAATATCTCTACTTTAAACTTAAGGAAACACCAATTGACATTGTCAATATGTAAAAGACAATAATTAAAGTATTAAACAACAGTAAAGGTAAATCATCAATACAAAAGTCACAAATTAACTTCTAAATAAAAGTGATACTCAATAACAAAAACAAAAGGTCCTGCAAAAATAAAAAGGACAACCAAATGCGATTCTCATGATCTCATTCACTTTGTTCATCATCTAATCAATCATCAAAGTGTTTTCCAAAATTGAGATTCTTCATCATCCCTTTCTTCTTCGTGAACTTCTTCCTCTCCATCCTCTTTAAGAGGCCCAAACTTTTTTTTGCACAACTTTGCACGTCCACTACTTGATGATGGATTTGGTTTATTGCTTTGTTACGAAGTCATGGAAGTAAGAGAATTGTTGCTTCCAATGTTTCCAATGGATTGGAATTCATCACTTTTAGCTTCTTCAATCGTCCTCCCTTTCTCTCGTGTATACCACTTCAACATTTCATTTGCAATAGCCGTTGTAGTTTTAGGACATTTTTGAATGTCTACATAGCCTCCAATGAGATGCTGCTTTTGTCTTTTAATGCTACTCTTAGATTTCTTGCCACATAACAAACATTGCATCGTATTCTTATCACTAAGATCCGGCCACTATGCATACTTCCAACTGGGGTCATTAGTCTTGGCTCTTCTTGATTGGTCATGTGCTAGTATAGGATCAATAGAGTCATGCACAACAAATGCCTTTGGATCTTCTTCCATTGATGGTGGTGGTGGAGTACTATTGATTTCTTCTTGTGTCATCATATAATAAAATAATAACAAATAAGTAAACAACAATGTCCAACTAATAACACAAAAAACAACTAAAAAGTAATCTAAAAAATAAGATGTCAAATCTGAAAATGCATAAAATGATTACAAAAATCAGCATTTAAAATTCATTAATATTAAAAAAAACTAAAAGTGTCATTTAATTCTGCTTAAGTGAAAAACAAACATGAAAATTAGATATGGGAAGATGAAATCCAAGATAAAGAAGAAAGGAGAAGATGTAAAAAAGATGAGTAAATGAAGCTTACCTTGTAAAGAGAGAGAGAGGAGATGTGATCTCGTTGGAGAAGAGGCTGGAAAAGTTGCTGGAGGAGCAGGAAGAGGCTGTTGGAGTTAGTGAAGGCAGCTGGAGGCGAGGAAGACATTGGAGGAGTGGAACAAGACCACCAGCCGCCAGTTGAAAGTGGAGAGGGGACTGTTTTGGGGCTGAAAAAACCCCTAGAAAATCACTATAAATCTGTTGATCCCTGCTGGATCCAATACCAGATCTGACAAGGATCCGCCTAAAAATTTATAAAGCTGGGAGTGTAACACCCAACCTCTATTTCCGCTTGGGTGCTTGCCTTAATAAGTTTGAGTATAACTCCTCATTATATGCCCATAGTCATAAAAGACGTATTTTAGGTGCCAGAATAATTGGGCAGCATTTAGGAAATTGGTTCAACTTTTCAAAGAAGAAAAACATTTAATGGTCTTTTGGTTTAACTATAAGGATGTTGTTTGGATTTATAAATTTAAAAATATATAAATCTAAATAATGTTAATTTTTATATATGGGAATCAAGAATGTTTGTTGTGGTTGCAATATTTTCGTTTCCTATATATGTCAATGATGATGTTACTTCGTAAGATATATTTAGACATTTTATTAGTCATTTTTGCTGTTCTAATTATGACTTACCATCATATCAGTCAGTCGTACTTGCCTTTCATTTGTTTCCAAAGTTATTGGCAAAAAACAACACTAAAAGGCTCTGTTTGTTTTGAAGAAATTGGGAGGAATCAATAGAAGTTAGGGGGAATTCCTCCACAAGATTGTTTCTTCTTTAGTGATCAAATTCCAAAGTTTGATTGAAAGGTGGAGAAGTTAGGAGTTGATTTTCCTTCAAAATATGTGGAAATACCAATTCCATCACTTTCTTTTCCTTTATAAAAGGGAAGTGAGTTCAACGCAAGCATTTTGAGCAACAAATCCATCCAAGATTTCATAATTCTGCTAACCAAAACTAAAATTTTAAATTCCAAGATTAAAACCAATATCCAACATTCAACTCCTAGATTTAGAATTCTAATTCCTGGATTTCCGTAATTCCTACAAACAAAATAAAACAAAACAAAGCTTAAGACCAATGATTTTTGGTACTTTCTTTGATATTGGACTTTTGAAAAGGGGATGGACTCTTCAATGGTGACATATTAGGTTTGTTGGGATGATGCTGTTTTTGTAAGTGTTAAAAGGAGGGGGCTGATGGTTTTGTTGGGTGGAAGAGGTAAAATGTAGTGGATGGATGTTGGTGCATTTGGTGTAGGACAAGTAGGTGTCTAGGTAAGAAGCTGCTCTACAGGGCCCATGTGATTGAGTGTAGGACTGCAGGGAGCAAGGTGCGTGGATCAAAGGGAAAGATATGGCATCTTTGATTATCTGCTGCTTAATAATCTAGTGATAGAGAGGGAGGGAGGGAGGGAGGGAGAAACGCCTTCCAATCTTTGAAATTCGTGATGTTCAGGTTCAACATCATTCAACAGGAAAGACCTAGCTACAAAATATTTTCCTTTTTAATAAACTTTGCAAATCAAATGCTCAAATGTGTTCCAATTTTGTTTGGACCATGGAGCATTAGTATTTTTTAATGTTTTAAGAAACAGGAAACAACCTCCGTATGATTTGGGTTTGTACATGTGTAAACGCCACAAGGGGGTTTTAGTGGGTGTTTTAATGAAAAACGGTTGGCAATAGGGACAAAAAATGTCTGTATGCATACAACCAATAACATTCATCAAATCGTTTAAATACATGCCAATATCATTTAGCCATGGGTTGGTTAATGCAAAAACATTAATAAATAATTAGATTAGTGACAAGCATAAGCAAACAACAATGTTCATAGATAATGAAGTTATGCCGACATCAAACTATCAAATTGTTAGAGTCATATTATTGTTAGAGTTATTAGTATGCAGTTTTATGGTAAGTGGTTATTTGGATATCCATTTATGTTGATTGATACCCTGAATTACTATATATATGTAATTAGACAAGTGTAATAGAGATGGAGCCTTTTCTATTTTCTTCTCTAATGTGGTGCTAGAGCTCTAGGTTATTTAACCCTAAAAGGGGGAAAAAAAAACCTACCTACTGTTGGTAACGTCAACAGCAGCCACAACTGTTGTTGATGCCAACAATAGGAGCACCTGCAGTAGGCATCGGCCCTAGTAGTAGTCGTCGACCCTTCCTTTTCCACTCGTAGTAGGCGTTGATCCTTCCTTTCACCCACAGCCTTCGTCGACCCTAGCAGTAGTCGCCAACCATTCCTCCTCCACCCGTAGCCTTTGCTAACCCTAGTAGCAGTTGCTGGCATCGACAGGAGCAATTGTGGCTATCGCTGACGTCGCCCAATTAGACCAGTTTTTTTTGGTTTGATCTATTACAAATTAGACCTCTCCTTTTTCATACAGTTGTTTTTTTGTGACCTCTTCTTCAACCTCTTCCTTTGGTGATGTATTACTATGCAATTTTAGTGGTATATCTATCAAATTAAATGGGAAAAATTATCTCATCTAGGCAAAATCTAGACAAGTTTTCCTTGGAACTTATAAGCAAATTACACATATCACTTAAGATACACCCAATATCAAGGACCTAGGATATAAAGATTGGTTGGCCTCTGATTATGCTGTCATCACTTGGTTAGTGAATGGTTTGGAATCTGAAATCTCTAGGGGTGTTGTCATGTTTCCCACAACAAAGAAAATATAGGAGACATTAAAGACTACCATGCACATGAAAAGAATATTACATGTGTCACTGAGCTTTGTGACTAGTTCTTTGCCTTACAGTAAGGCGATCAGTCTATTCAGGAGTTATACACCTCTATTCGCACTTTGTTGGATAAGTTAGAGATACATTAACTTAATGTCATGAGGGAGTATCAAGAGGAACTTGCAGTTGCTAAGTTTCTCTTTGCTTTCAAACGAGAGTTGACTTTACAGGTTCGAGGTTGATGATACTATTCCTTCTTTGACTGTTGCATTCTCCCGTGTGTTGTGTATTGCCACCTGTACTCTCACTATGTATAGTGATCAATCTGCTTTGGCTACCTATGGACATGGACGTGACACAGGTCCTGGTCATAGTAGCGGATGAGGACGTGAATCAAGGGGAGGACGTAATTTCAAACGAGGTAATCTGTAGTGTGATTATTGTGGACACACCAATCGCTCCTTAGATCATTGTTGGGCGAAATTTGGAAAATCAGATTGGGTTAATATTGCTACAAAAGTGGCTCCTTCTGCACATACAGAGGTAACTGGTATTGTCACCATCCCTTAGGTCGAGTATAATAGACTTCTTAAGTTAGCCACTAGTACACCTTGTAATGGGAGAAAGATAAAGATGATTATTGCTATTAGATGAAAAAAGTTACATATTTAAAGGATACCCCACTAAATGGATATCTAATAATCCACTAACCCGTACATACTCAATAAGCTCTAACTTTGCAACACTTCTTTTCAAGTTGGAGCATAAATATCAAAAAGGCTCAGTTTGGTACATAAAGACATAAACACACTACTACTCAGACCTTTAGTGAAGATATTGGCTAACTGCTCAAATTACTGTGTTTGTGGAGTAGAAATGACCTCTTTTAACACCATATCTCTCACATAGTGACAGTTAACCTCGATATGTTTGGTGCACTCGTGAAAAGTAGGATTGTTGGTAATGAAGATTGTCGCTTGGTTGTCACAGAACATTTGCATAGGTGTCTGAGGTGATAGGCCAAGTTCAGAAAGAAGGGATCTGATCCACACCATTTCACATGTAGTCTGAGCCATAGACCTGTGTTCAGCCTTTGCACTAGAACGAGACGCCACATTCTACTTCTTACTTTTTCATGTCACAAGATTCCCTCCTACATAGTACAAAAACTAAAGGTTGATTTTTTGTCCCCTTTATCACCTGCATATCTTGAGTCTGAGCATGCGACTATATCAACATGTCCATTCTTTTGATATATCAAGCTTTTCCTTGGAGAGTTTTTCATATATGCAAGGACTCTCAAGGCTCCAGTCTAATGAACTTGTCTTGGCTCATGCATGAACTGACTCAGTAGACTAACAGTATATGAGATGTTTGGTTGAGTCACTGTCAAGTAAATAAGCTTGTCAATCAACCTCCGATACTGTCTTGGGTCATCCAGTAACTTAGAACTGGTATCCCAAAGTGGTGGTGACGTCTCAATAGGAGTGTTCTCTGGTTTACATCTTATGAGTCCTGTCTATTGAAGAAGATCGAGTACATACTTTCTTTGGGATAGCATCATTTTTCCACTAGCATAGACGAATTCAATACTAAGGAAATATTTTGGTCTGCTCAAATCTTTTAAGGTAAAGTGGGATGCAAGATATTTTTTTACCTCTTTAATGCCTTCTTGGTCACTATCTGTCACCAGAATATCATCTACATATACCACAAGTAGCACACATCCCTGTTTAGACCTCCTGTTACTGAGTGATCCATAGTACATTTTTTGAAGCCTTTTTCATTACCGCTTGGTTGAATTTCTGAAATCATGCTCTTAGACTCTGCTTTAAGTCATAGATCGCCTTTTTGAGATTGCATACTATGTTCTCTTCCTGAGCAACATACCCTGGAGGTTGTTCCATAAGAACAATCTTTGTGAGATCATCATATAGGAAAGCATTTTTGACATCAAACTGTCATAAATCTCAGGAATTATTTATAGCCATAGACAGAATAATTCTGATGGAGTTTAGGCGAGCCATCGGAGAAAAGGTTTGATTATAGTCATTGTTATGTCTGAGTGAAACCTCGAGCTATTAATCTGGCTTTGTAGTAATCAAGTGTACCATCTGTTTTGTATTTAACAATATAAACCCAACGACAGGTGACTACTTGCGTTCCCACAGGACGAATCACTAACTCCCAATTACCATGGGCTGCCAAGGTAGTTACCTCTTCATCCATTGCTGCCTTCCATTGGAGAAGTAAAAGTGCTTTCTGGTGATTCCTGGGAATGGATTCATAACAAAGAGACAAAGCAAAAGTATGGAACTGTGGATGGAGAGCAAAAGTATGGAACTATGGATGGAGAGAATCATAGGTAACAAAATTAGAGATAGGATGAGCTGTGGAAGACCGACTACCTTTCCTTAATGCAATTGACAGATGTAAATCGCTTGAGGATGGATCTGTATTGGAGGAAGAAGATGGTTCTACCGTTGGTGGAGGTGGTGGTCTCTGGCGACGTCGATATACCTGCAAGGGGGGATTTGCTGTGGTAGGGTGAACAACAGTGGGTAAAGGAACAGAGTCAACGACTGACTCCTCAAAATTAGAATCACTATAATACGTCAAAGACTCAGAAAACGTGACATCAATAGATACAAAATATCTACTAGAGGGTGGATGAAAACATCTATATCCACGTTGAGTCTTGAAGTATTCCACAAAGACACACTTGATTGTTTGAGGAAAAAATTTGTCAAGTCTAGGTGAGAGATCCTGGTCAAAGGCTACACACCTAAATACTCTAGGAGTCAAAGAAAATAAGGTGGCATTTTTCTGAAGACGTTTAAGGAGAATTTCACCCCCAAGTGGTGCAAAAGGCATCCTATTGATGAGGTATGTGGCAGTAAGTACCGTATCAGATCATAAATATTTGGGTATTTTCATATGAAGCATGATAGTACGAGTATCATGAAGAATGTGTCTGTGCTTTCTTTCTGCTATCCCATTCTACTGAGAGGTGTGTGGACAGGAGGTTTGATGTATAATGTCTAGAGATGCACAATAAGACTCAACATTATTCTGAACAAACTCCAATGCATTATCAGTACATAAACATTTGAGAGTAACATCAAATTGATTTTTTATTTCTGAAATAAAAGTTTTGAGTACATCAAAAATATGACCACGATCTTTTTACAGATATATCCAAGACATCCTAGAGAAATCATCAATAAAAACAATATAGTATCGATGACCAGACATAGACGGGACTCTGGAAGGACTTCAGTTGTCACAATGTACTAACTCAAACATGGTATAACTGGACACAAGACGTAACTGCTTAAAGGAAGTACGATAGTGCTTTCTCAATTGGGACACGATTTACACTCAAGCTGGGAAATGGTTATCTATGGTAAGGCTTGCTGAAGTTTCCTGTGAGATAGGTGACCCAACTGGAAGTGCCATAGAGACGACGGCTCCGAAGTAGACGCTACAGAGGCTAATCCTTGAGGTATCTCGTTGCCAACTAGCAGGTACACACCACTTCTATGCTCATGGTCCAAACCAATTTTTTTCTCTGTCTGTAAATTCTGAAAGCATAGTGAAATAGGAAAAAGGTCACACAATAATAGAGTTGTATGGTAATTGCATTAATCGAAAGAAGATTTACAGGAAAATCAAGTACATATAACACTTTATCAAGAGAAATGTGAGAAGAAGCTTGGACAACTCCTTCCTCAGAAACTGGACAAGAACAATCATTAGCAATAGTTACAGATTTAATGTCGGATAACTGGGAAAGATGGGTAAAAAGGGTTTTTGTACTTGACATATGGGAAGAGACCAGAATCTATGATTCAGGAAGAGTTCCTGGAAGTCAGGAAAGTACTAGTACATGTGGAAGTGGAGTAAGAGATAGTGGTGGTGGAAACAGTGGCTTGAAGCTGTAGGAATTTGTTATAATCAGCCTGTGAAATGGTAACTGTCAATTCCTCACTAGTAACTGTGGCTGGTGTAGAGTCTGTAGTAACATGTGTAGATGAAAAAGAGGAAGGTCGACCATGTAAGTCCTAACATCTCTCAATACGATGTCCAGTACTACCACAATGGGTACACTTGGAGCGTCCCCCAAAATCTGTACAACCCTGGCCACGAGAACCACCACGTCATCGACTACGAGTAGCCGTCATAGCAGAATGGTCTGAAATTGAAGAAGTGCCTCTGAAGATGCGGAGAACCTGAGCAAAGGTGGTCTGCAAATCAGGAATATGGTTAGCCCTTAGAATTTGGCCTCTAATATGAGAACTGAGGTCAAAGGTTGATGCATCTTAAACTCGTCAAGTAAAGAGCGTAATAGGACAAAATGTTCTGAAACAGAGTGGTCTTCCTGACGAAGAGTAAACAACTGTTCATAGACTTCAAAGACCTGAAAGATATTCTTCTCATGGCTATATGTGAGACGAAGGGTATCCCAGGCCTCAACATTATAACTCCCCAAACCACAACAGACTCTATACTGTTTATCATCCAAGAAACTATAGTCGCATCATTTGTCAACCAATCATCATAGGACACATCCTTGCTATTCGGAGGAGACGTAGTAAGGTGGTTGATTTTTCTGATATGCAAGGACGAAGGTCTCAAAACTTTGTGCTCAGAGTAGATAATTCTTGCAACTTCTCAGAAGTGCCACTAAGTTTTTTTACAAGGGATTCACGTATAGCCATGATCAAGCAAAACAAAACACAATATAGATGGTTTAATATTGCAAAAAACAGGATAGATTACGATTGATTTGACTTAAAATACCACAAAAAATCACCTCAAGAAACACAAATACAACACCTGGAGGCACAAACTGTGTGGATTTCACGTATCTACACTTACACAAATAACAAAACAAGACTAGAAAGAGGTCTACGACATGACTTGGGCGTCGAATGGTGGAAAAAATGGGTTGTGGACGGCCCTTTGACGAGGTTGGGGTCGTTGTAACCTTCGTCGATGGCTACAGGACTGGCCGTCGACGGCTGCTGTGGCGGCGGAAGTGGTTGGAGATGAAAGACGAGGCGGTGGGAGGGCTCGAGGAACCTTGGGCTGGCCGGCAGTGGCTGGAAAACGGAGCCGGCGGCAGATTTCGGCTGTGGCAGTGGCAGTGGCAGCATCGGTTTCCGACGAGGGGGGCTGGGGGTGCAGGTGGAGGTTAGGTTTATTCCTAGGCTTTGGTACAATGTAATGGGCTCTGGTACTCATACTATTGCCTCGAGTGTGCAGGTCTGACAACTTCTAGTGAGAACTGTGTGGTTGATTTAGGTACGTTAAAGCATACATGTAGTACACGTAGTGCTTTTTTCACATTATTCTCTTTTGTTTCTATACCCTCCATTATTGTAGTCAACGAGACTCATTCTCTTGTCTATGGACAAGGAGATGTGTCCTTACCCAACAACCTAATGCTTCATGATGTCCTTTATATTCTTAATTTTCCTATTAATTTGTTATCTATTAGTTAGGTTATTAAAGATCATCATTGTGTAGTAACACTTTTTTTCACTTATGTTTTTATGTAGGACCTAGGAATTGGGAGGTGGATTGGTTTGAGACTTGAGAGTGATAGTTTGTACTGTCTCAATGGTCGAAAGGAACTTAATGCATCTACTTACACTTTAACTACTATTGAGTCATATTTGTGGCATTGTTGTTGGGGTATTCTTCTTATGACAAGTTAAAGAGTCTTTTGCCAAAGTCTGTTTCAGTCAATAATTTCGGATCTGAATCATGTTAACTTGGGAAACAACGAAGATCTTGATATCCACCTTGTCAAGAAAAATAAAGTCATGTTCCCATAGAGTTGGTTCACTCTGATGTTTAGGATCTTTGTCGAGTTGAGTTTGTTTTTGGTTTTAGGTATTTTATTGTCTTTATTGATGATTTTTCTACATTGACTTGGATTTATCTCCTAATACGTGTAACTCGAGTGGTTGATGTCATTAAAAGTTTCTTCAATGAAATAAGAACTTAATTTTGTGAACTATTGCGTGTTGTTTTACTGACAATGTCATTAAATGTATTCAATGTAATGTGTCTTTTTTATGTGAAACATAGGGAATTATCTATTAGACCTTTTGTCCTAGAATATCTCAATAAAATGGTGTAGTAGAACGTAAATATTGTCACTTGTTGGATGTTATTAGAATCCTTATAGCGTAGATGAAGGTATGTCCATCATTGTGGACTAACATAGTTTTCACTGCGTGTCACCTAATCAACAAAATGCCTTTATTTGTCTATCGGTATGTTATTCATTGTCTCCAGTTTCCACAAAAATCTCTTTGTCTCTGTCTTCAAAAAATTTTGGTTGTTTGTGCTTTGTCAAGGATATTCATCCTAGTCTAGACAAACTTTCTCCACAGTCAATTCGTTGTATGTTTGTCGACTACTCTCGTACTCAAAAAGGTTACCGACGTTATGATTCAGTGTACAAAAAATAATATGTTTCTGTATATGTAACCTTCTTTGGGAAGGTTCTTTTTTCTATTGCCATGAGTAACTCCTCTGTACCTCTCTTTGTTACTATTCCTATTGTAGATTAGGTTCAACAGAATACTATTGAAACTCCAGGTGCAAAACCTATTTCAGGAGACCACGACAGAAGGTATAGACGTCGTCTACAGATATCGATCATTTGACTTCCATTAATGTAGGTCTAGCTCGTCCTCTTTCTACTGTCATTCTCAATCCACCTGTACTTTCAGAGTTTGATATCTTTATAACCTTTCGAAAAGGTATCTGTCATTATCTATCTATGATAAATTGCATCCTATGTGTCAGACGTTTGCTTTGTCGTTGACATCAGTTTCTATACCCAGGAATTATCAAGAGGCATCACAAATCCTCAAGTTGAGAGCGGTCATGGATAAGGAGATGTCTGTCGTACAGTCTCGTGGGATTTGGGATCTTATCGTTCCACCTATTGATGTGGAGACGTGAGTTACCGTTGGATTTTCACTGTAAAATACAAATCCAATGGCACAATTGATAGATATAAGGTTCGCTTAGTTGCACATGGTTTCATTCAAACTTATGGCATTGATTATTTCGAAACTTCATTTGTTGCATGTTTGAATTCTATTAAGATTTTATTTTTTATTGCAGTGAATCAAAGGTGGCCTATATACTAGTTTGATGTCAAGAATGCTTTCCGATGATTTACTTAAGGAGGTTATATAAAGCAACCTCTGAGGTGTATTGCGCTGGGGGTGATGTATGTGTGTAGATTGAAGAAGGTAATCTTTGGCCTCAAACAGAGTCCTCGTGCTTAGTTCAACAAATTTATTGAGATTGTAGTGTAGTTTGGTTTCCATAAGTGCAATGTTGATCATTCTGTGTTTGTTAGACAGAGGTCTATTGGTTAAGTTATCTTGACTATTTATGTTGATGATATTTTGGTGAGTGACAGTGATAGAGCAACATTGATAAGAGTAGAGAGTTTATCAAGAAATACTTTGGCACGAAGGATCTTGGTAGACTCAGATACTTCCTGGGAATTGAGATTACTCATGCAAGGGATGGACTTGTTTTGTCTCAGAGAAAATATGTGCTTGACTTACTATAAGAGGTAGGCATGCTTGGTTGCAAACCTTCTAGTTCTTAAGTTGATTCCAATCTAGATTTGTAGGACACTTCTTCTGAGATTCTTGAGGATGCCGTACGTTATAGACGACTTGTTGGAACGTTGATCTATTTTACTGTGACTTGTCCAAACATCACGTTTGCAGTTCGATTAGTGAGTCAGTTAATGCATCAATCAATGGAGGTACATTGGAAAGCATCTCTACAAATCCAACCTTACTTGAAGAATGTCCTTGGTAAAGGCCTACACTATAAACATCCTGGTCATCTTAAGGTCACATGCTATTCAAACTTAGGTTATGTTGGAGATCGAGGAGATAGGAAGTTTACTTCTCGATATTACACATTTGTAGAGGTAACTTGGTTACTTGGAGAAGCAAAAAGTAAAATGTTGTATCTAAATCCAATGTTGATGCAGAATATAGAATCATTGCACATTCAACGTGCGAGATGATGTAGATTAGATCTCTTTTGACTGAGCCTATGTTATGTGGTAACCAGGCTACTATCTATACTACCAACAATCCAATGTTTCATGAATAAACAAAGTACATTGAGGTAGATTGTCATTTTGTTAAAAATGCAGTATTGGACGGCTTTCATTACTACTCCTTTTACCTTTTCATCTACTTAGTTTGCAAACGTGCTTTTTAAAGCTGTCTGTGGGTCATTGTTAGTTTCTTTATAACAAGTTGGATATCATAGATTTATATGTTCCAGCTTGAGAAGGAGTGTTAGACTTATATTATTGTTCGAGTTATTAGTACGTGATTTTAGTGATAAGTGGTTATTTGGATATTCGTTTATGTTGATGAATACCCTAAGTCACTATATACATGTCATTAGACAAGTGTAATAGAGATGGAGCCTTTTCTCTTTTCTCCTCTAACACAAATGATCAAAGAAAACATATTTAACTAATGAAATAATAAAGTCTAAGCACTAAAATAAACTCTAAAATTTAAAAATTGTTATTTTTATTCATTAGTCTATTTATACATGTACATGGGTCTAAGTGGTTGTGTAACTGGCTGTTATATGCCCATTTACACATGTGACATTGTCCTACATGGCTGTGTAGCCCTGGTCCATGTAACTGTCCATGTAAGGCCTAAACATCAGGGGCTGGCTCCAAAAATGTGTACACAGCGTTTAAATGGCCGTGTCATCCATGGTATTTTCACACAAATCCTCTTAAACTGCATGCAATAAATTATTTCATGCTGAATTTTTGTGATTATGATCTTGCACAGAGTTGAATTTAACTTTTTGCCGTATTCTCTTCAGAGTAGATGATGAATGGATGATCAAAACTTTTCTTGTTGTAGTGTTGGGAATATGATACTTAAAATATGAATAATGATCGTTTCCTTTGTGAGATCAACAGCTTCTCTTTTACCTTTTCCGTGCAGGCCATACTGGAGATGCTATTTCCCAAACACTCAAGCTATAATATATGTGGTTGATTCAAGTGATGTGGATAGATTAGTAACAGCTAAGGATGAGTTTCATGCCATCTTGGAGGTAATTACTTTATATTTTTGGTTATAAATTCTTTTATTATTGTTGTTGATTCAAATGATGTAAATAGATTAGTAACCAGTAATTATAAGTATTTTCTTCATCATGCTAAAATAATGAAATATGGCCGCCGACAGATTGACATAGATTACATTGACCATTTCTTTGACCTTTCTATAAAAAAAATTAATTCCAAACAATTTTACAATATTCATAAAATTGCCATGCAATATCATCATTGATATATTTCATGCCACTAACTTATCTCAGATTTGATTCTTCTTCCAAATGAGCAAAAACCAGTTAATTCCACATCGCTTGGAATTTTTTGTTACTGATTTTAGAGATCTTGGAAAATCAACCTCTGTTGAATTATGATGAACATTAAGACAAACACTTGACAAAAGTAAATATTTCATCGGTTGGGACATTCTACTTTTGCTCATATATTTCTCAGTTCTATTAATGGCGTTCCACCAACACATTGTTAAGAATATATTGTATGTTTGTATGTATGAAGTTGATACAATCAGGAAAGAACATATCATGTTAGTATTGATAGGTGAATAGAGTAACCCTAATCATTAGGTGTGGACCATAAATGCTGCTTCATTTTCTTGTATTAGAAAACTCTTGTATTGTCATTTGGACAATGAGTCTGATCTAGTTGCTTCTTTGTAGGAGGAAGAGCTAAAAAATGCTGTCGTCCTTGTGTATGCGAATAAGCAGGTGATATTCATTATTCTGTTTTCTTTTCCAACTAAGCATCATTATCTCATTGGCATGATTCCACTATTAATTAATTAGTGCTAAATCCAGCTAAATTTTAAGCCATAAGTAAACAGCCGTCGAGCACACTATGCATCACTTACTTCAGCATTCTATCCTTTTATAATAGAATGTAAAAATTCCTTACGAGTTTTTAAAAAGTCATTTTGTCCTTTCAACGGTAGAATGTAAAGTTCCTTCTGAATCTCAATATTGCTGGTTGCTTATGTGTATATGGATTGTTTTAGTCAGTTACTTTCCCCTTTGTGCGATGCTGCATGAGATTCATATGATTTTGAAACACTTGTTTTTTTGTATGTTTCTCACGATTTTATGTTCAGTTATTTCTTATTCAGTGATCAAACTGTTCTTGTGAAGCATTGTAGGATGCTTTCTTTCCTAGTATATAAGTTACACTGCTGTATGTCACAAGGTTGGCATTATTTCCCAAAGGTTCGTGATACATGGATTATATCCCCTGATATCATTTTTCATTGTCCATAAGTGTTGTATATTATTAAAATGTATTGGTCGATATATTTTAACAATATAATGATGAAAGGTGAAGCCTTATATTGTCAACATGTCACTTACCGTTACAAAATTCTATTAGAACCTTTTTTTTTTTGAAATTACATGAGTGACTGTCAATTCGACCTCAAAGATTAATATCAAGTTTGTAGTCAAATATCTCCATCATAAGATGGATGCCCCTAAAGTCATGGAGGATCATTTGATACATACTGATCCTAAAAAAATTAACCTTTATATATGACATGTTTCCATTTAAAATATCACTTGATGTGCTAACATGAAGTTTTCTATGTCACCATTTCGATCGGGCCACAGAAACAAAGGAAATGAAAATTACAGGATCCACTTCTTAATGTCAAAGGAAAGTCAAGGGAAAAAAGAAGCAAGCCTCATTTTGAATTCAGGTTTAATTGGCTTAATGGGGTAAGCTAGGGGTCAAATATGTTTGCCACTTAATATGTATTCAGGTTTAATTGGCTAAATAGGGTTAGATTAGGGGGTCATATATGTTTGCTTCGGATTACTTTCCAACATGTGTATGTGTGTCATGCTGAAACAAGATTGATTGATTGTTAAAAGGTTAATAACTATAGCTATTGTTAAAAGGTTAATAACTATGTTCTTAATGCTATATATAAATCGAAACTATTTTAATCTGGACCTCTTAATTTTTGAAAGATTCATGATATGGTTCATCAAGGAACAGAAGTTTAAAAAATCACTATGGTTTCTCTGTAGGCATTGTAGGATTTTTAGATGTACATTTGTTTTATGTGTGTTTTTGCTTGTCTGAATGTGCTAGTGACCTCTCAAGAAATCTAACGATTTTCACACCTTATAACTTTTCAAAGAGAACAATGTCTCATGTTTATTGTGTCATCACGCCATTTATCACATTTGATAAGAAAATTTGTTTTCCAATGCCTTAATTTATTATTGCATTGCATTTGTTACAAAAGTAGTGCAAAGTTTGCATTGAACTAGCAATATTACAAAATTTATGTACGTTGCATACATGATAAACGTACATGCATGTTACATGATTAAACTTGACCTCAAACATTGTCCTACAATAGACAATTCATGAACCTTTTGAATTGTAGCACATATGAACATTTGTAGCTATTGTCTGATTAAACCATGTTATAGGTACCCATACTCATGAATTGTAGAGCAGACCAACAAACTTGATCATCATGATTCAAACAACAATCTCATAGTTATTGATTGAATGCGAGGGCTATGAAAGCCTTTAACTATCTTGGATTTTGGTTAGCACCATGTCATCACTTGTAACAACAAAACAAATTAACTTGCTTTGTCAATCGATTAGTATTCCTAGTGGTGTAAATCGGGTTAGGTCAGGTCGGGTTGGCCTAGTCCAGAAAAGATTAGGTCCTGACGGGCCTGGATTAGGCCAACCTGGCTTGGCTTGGCTAGATAAACGGGTTGGGTCAAGCCAGGCTGGGCTTTTAATTATCCCAGCCCGGCACGGTCCATGGCCTACCAATGGGCTAGGCTGGGTCGGGCTGGTCCAGGTTGGCTTATGGATTGATTTTTAAATTAAAAAAATTATTTATTATTAAATAATTAATATGTATATTAAAAAACTTGAAAAAATATTCAACATTTTACAATAATAATTAAATTTAAAAAATATTTATTATTAAATAAATAAAATTTACATTAATATCCTGTATACATAAAAAAAACTTGAAATTTACATTTTTACATTTACATAAGATATTCAACTATTTACATATTTTACATTTACAATTATTACATTTATAATTATTACATTAATATATTTACAATTTTCATTTTTTATTTTTTTTTTCAAAAAAAGTAGGTTGGCTTGGCGCTTGGTCCGGGCCCAAACTGGGCCTAATCCATCGGGTTGGCGAGGCCATGGACTTGGCACCGCTATGGTAGGGCCGGATTGGTCCGGGCTAAATCATGGGCCAGGCCAGACGGCTTAGGGTTGGTCTGCTCCAATTTACATATCTAAGTATTCCAAGTTTATATGATTGAGACTAAGGTGCAGAATATGCTTGGAGGACTTGATATATTGCTTCAAAATCGCTCGAGTCCGAATAACCCTCTTCTCTAATGGTGCTTGGTCATAGTCTGATGACTTCATTGGACTGCAGAATCTTCTTAGACTGGTTTGCTAGGTCACTGCCAGTAGACAGGCATGCAACTTTTGGAAGGATATTGAATTAAAGATTTGCGAAATAATTCATTATCTGAGCATACAAGTGAAAAAAATTAATCTTTTTGAGTAATAATGAATCAATTAAGCATTGCTTAGTTTAATAATGAACAATAGAGAATCATGTTTTAAGTGGCAATTTATGGATAATAAAAAGGAAAAATGACCAAACAAAAACAAAGGCTTGATGACTTTATTGTATGGCTTGCATAATCTATAGTCTTGGTAAGAAAGAAGAAAGGTAAAGACTATTTTGGAGAGCATCAACCTTTTGTAATGGTGTGGAATGAATAATTTGAGAAAGAAAGCCTTGAGGAAGAGAGGAAGACAGCCAAGAGGGACTCACTTATGGATGATGGTATGTAGGAGTCATCAGGTGAAAGGAGAGAGGGGATGGGACTGAGGGTTTCTATCCAAGGTTTTCAAGTCCATGACTAGTTGGACCCTAGTCTGAGTGTGTGCCATTTTGTTCAGGTTTCTGATGACCTGTTAGCCTACTATGGAGCATAACAAATGAGGGCTATAAACAATTTAATTTCCAACAATCAATTATATACTGATTCAAGCTTCTTGCAGCCAAACAACTTTTAGTGCTAATCAGTAGCTCCCTATAGAGTAGTTATCACAGTTTGGTATTTTGATACCAGTAGTGTAGTAGCATAATTGTCTTGTTTGCATTACTTGATTTAATTTTTATCACCTGCTAGGTCTAGGTTTGGACAAAATCATATTTCAGGACCTGATTATGCTAATAATAGAAGAAAGATGCCTTTTGCAGTCTCAAATGGAAAGAAATTAAAATTTAGATTTGTTTAATTAATAATTACTTGAATTGTGTTTGCGTGTATGTGTTTATTGTTGTTGATAAAATGTTTGTGTTTGTGTTTGTAAACTCCAACTAGGAACATTTGGAACTAGGTTATAAGACTGATAAACTAAAAATTACACCCCTGGGCTCCTAGCTTCACACAGTACTGTAATACAAAAGTCGACTAATATTTGAATTTGATCGGTGCTTGTGCAAGGCACTGAGTGAAACAATATGGAATTTTTTTTTCCATTTGACTTAATGAAATTCTCAAACAGATGAATTTTCTTTTGTCAAATGGAGCGTGGAACTCTCTCACTTTGTCTCCTCCACTTTCTATATGCACTAGGGCCACTTTCATAAGTTTTATGGATTTTGATATCCATCGTGATTTTCTTATATTTTGTTCTAGAATCTTTTCATGGAAGGAATTTTCTGCAGGATCTTCCAGGTGCTCTTGATGATGCTGGAGTGACCGAAGCCTTGGAACTGCATAAAATTAAAAGTCGTCAGTGGGCCATTTTTAAAACCTCAGCCATAAAGGGAGAAGGGCTATTTGAGGGCTTAGATTGGTAAACTTGGAAATCACATCTTGCTTATTATTACTATTTTCCACATATTATGAGTTACGTGAGACCTGAAAAAAATGAATAATGGACTTCTCTGACTGTCGATTGTTGAAACTGTTCTTCTGAAACAAAAACACTAATGACTATGAATTAGCTTATTTTCTATGACACGATCATATGTAGCCTAACCAGAAGCAACACTTTCTAATGCAGGTTGAGTAACACACTTAAACCTGGAGGTGGTTAGCATGTTGGAATTTAGATGACAAATCCAGGAATGATTCTCACAATTCACTGATCCCTTTTTGTGGTCTAGAAATAGAGCATACTTGTTTACATGTAAAATTGCGGTAAGAAGATTTGAATGCATCAATTGGTGTTTTTTTTGGGTTCTTGTGGAATTCTATACAATGGCAATCCTTTTGTGGTTATTCATTCTTCACTAAAGTATGTTATGCTACCACCAACATTTGTCTCAAGCTTGTGTTCTCGTGTTATTAGTTGCCTCATTTTGCTTTCCTACCTTGCCAAGTGAGTAGAATCATCTAGGACAAGGATATTGAATAAGATGGTAACTAATTAACAGTCATCTTGAATATTGCTCGAACCAAAGCATTCAAGACTTAGTAGAATGTATGCAAGTATGTTTCATATCATATGGAGGATTTGTGATTCTAATTTTATTAGTAGTTTCCGGAATTTAAAATTTCGAACTTAAGTATATGTTATTTTGTTGTCTGGAATTTATAATCTTAAAAGTTACTTTGGAATTCTGTTTAC
The DNA here is from genome assembly GCA_024699735.1 of Posidonia australis. Lineage (NCBI taxonomy): Eukaryota > Viridiplantae > Streptophyta > Magnoliopsida > Alismatales > Posidoniaceae > Posidonia > Posidonia australis. Next base: position 3,833 of record JAMKQA010056500.1, on the reverse strand, counting down.
TGTAGCTTGAATTTTGGAATTTCTGGTTTGGCTCTTGCAGTTGGTACTTTTGTAGGAAACAAACCCCATACGACTACCTTGTTATCAAGTTTTTTTCAGTACAGCTACTTTTGGTAAAAGTTCTTGACAAGCGCTCGACTCATTCCTTGTATTCTTCACCGCACATCATCACAGTCAATGTCATTTCAGCTCTCCACTTCGACCTTAATCTAATCACTTTGTTTGTACCTTCCTATGAAGTTATTGCCAATGTCATTGTTTACTTTCTTTACCCTCTTTGTCTACTTAGTCTATCTTTAACTGTAGAATAAGAAAAATAAAAATAAGTGAAAAGTGGTATTACTATTATGATAGTATTGTTATTCAGTTTAGAAGTGATTTTCTCTTAAAATTGAATAAGTATGTATAGAGAGATTTAGATGAACAGTAGAATGAGTGTTGGAATAAGTGAAAAACATGTAGATTAATAAGAATTAACTTGATTAATAAGATTTATTTTTAGTTTAAAATATGTATATATTATATTATATATATATTAATTTTTAGATAAAGAATAAACACTGTATACATACATGTATGAGAATAACTTAGTGGGATAATTTTATTCGATCTTTTTCATGGAATAGTTATTTTGAAATAAGTAAATTAGAATAGGAATTACTATTTCGCTTTTATGTTACTTTTTGACTCGTTAAACGTAATTATTATTTCAATTCTATCTTTATTCCTTCCTGTCTTTGTTTCCGGATTCAAACATAAGTTTAGTATCTTGAATTCGATAAAGAGTTATCGTTTGACTGGTACTGATCAAAGCCTAGCAGCATATAGATCATGAGTTTGTGACAAATGGTCTATTGGTGGATTAGTATATTTAAAGCTTTGAGGAGGCTAGTCGACTAATGGAACTATGGATCTATGATTATGCAAATACAATTAATAACTGGGTGTGTCTATGGTATCAATATCAGTATCAAAAATTTTGATGGATTTAAGAATTTTTCAATCTTAACGGTTTATTTAAAAATATAAATGATGAAATTTGTAATTATACATAAATGAAGTACATATCTATTGCATCTTCCCTCAATCAATCCTCTTGTATTAAAACAATCTTAATCATCTACACAAATTGTCATTTATTATTTTCTTTTTTAAAATATTAACATTAAAAATCAAATTTTTTCACAACATGATTCCAATTATAACTTTAATAAACTTTAAACCCCTCTCTCTCTCTCCTCCACTCCTCTCCTCATCTCTCTATAACGACAACCCCTTCCCCCACGAAATGTTGCCTCAATCTCTTCTTCCACCATCGCCTTCTGGAGAGTAGAGACAAGGAAAAGGAAGATAGGAGAGGTTTTTGAAACCGTTGTCTATCAGAAGAAGCCAACGGAGATCAACAGAGGAAGTATAGGTTTTGGGTTATCAACTCTTGCTTTTCTTGTTCTCTTAATGGCAAGGCAATGTTGAGGTTTCCAGGATAGGCAGGCTTTAGTCCTCATATCCTTCCTCAACTCATGTCGATCACTGCATTTGCCTTCCTCCATAATAAATGGCTATAGTGATACCAACGATGTGTGGCATCTCTGTATAAGGGCATGCCATCCTCCTCGAGGTTCAATTCATCCAGACCCACTTATTAAATACCTACCATTGTTCATGGTCTTCTTTTGCTATAGTTCTCAGTTTCTGCTTGCTTTTCTATCACTTAGATTCTCTTCTGATTTTCTTGTAAAAATTTGATTTTCTTTTCTTATTGTAGGGAGTAGGGGTATACATGGGTCTAGGTTGGCTCGACAACCTAAACCGCATGGGTTGGGTTGGATTGAGTTATTGTAATCATGGATTGGGTATAGGTCAGAAAATTCCAAACCCGAACTTTATGGGTTGGGTATGGGTTTCAAGCTTGAGTTATCCAACCCGAACCCGAAGTTATATATATATATAATAGTAATTGTTTATATTTATAAATACAATATATATATATATAATTTTAAATTTATAAAAGTATAAAACATTAATCATAGCTTCTTTTTCCACTTCTCATGTTTGGCACTTGTATATATTTCATAGACAATATTAGTAGAGCTACCTCTGTTTGTTAAGCAACTATACTTTTATTAACTATTTTTGGGTCAATAAACCATGAATTATCCTCTAATTTTTGCAGTCTTCTGGTCTTTTAGTTAAGTTAGCACTATTCTCTTGTACTCTTGGAGAAAATTATTATTAGATGGCTAAACAGTACTAATGTATCGCATGTCAATTTTTTTGACTTTTATTAATAGATGAGTTTATTATCTTTTTTTTTGTAATTAATAATAAATGAGTTTATATCTTTTTTTGTATAAAATTCAAGTGTTATTAAACCCGAGAACTGACCCGACCCAACCTGAAGTTTGTGGGTTGGGTTAGATTGGGTCTGGATTGGGTATGGGTTGGGTATGGATTCAAAATTATTCAATCGGAGCAATATAGATTGGGTTGTGGGTTCACTCCTAACCTGACCCAACCTGACTCATGTCCACCTGTAATAGGGAGTAGGAATTGTGGGGGAATACTTCACAACCATCCTCATCGGACAAAGAGGTGAGCATATTCTACTCCATAAGGGGGTCATCAACGGTAGTTGTCTGTGCCAGAACAGAGGAGCATAGGAACTATTTCTGTACCAAAGCAGGGAAGCATAGGAACTATTTTTTAGATAGATTAAAATTTTATTTTGTTTAGTAATACGAAATTATTATTTATTCAGTTTAGTAAAACTAAATTAAAATTTTATTTTTTTAATAATATTAAATTATTGACTAACAATGAGGATATATCCTTAACATTATCGATCTTCTTCTAATGTTGTCTCTAAATAGATTTTACATAAGATATTTGAGTTTCTTCTTAACTTTTGTAGAGAAAGAGTGTGTTTATTATTGACAATAAATGAAACAAACAATGATCAAAATAGTATTAATAAACATAAATTGTAATTGTTTTACAACACGATTACATAATAAGATGTATTATTTCAAAAATGTTATCACTAAATAGATCAAATTTTGACCAAGACAATATTACAAATGAGATACTAACCTAAATTAAAACAAGGTAACATATATAGTTGCACTATTCTAAAAATAGTGTTATTAAATTAAATAAACTTCAACATAAAACAGTGTTAGTAAATTGAAACTAAGTTTGTTTCTGTATGTGTATTCATATTTAATAATACTAATTGTAAACAATATAACTAAACAATCTAGGAATAGTATTACTAAACATTAATTTACGTGAATGTAACCAAAGGAAACAAAAATAAAGTAAAACACATCTCCAAATATTATTAAGATGTATTATTTCAAAAATATTATCACTAAACGGATTAAATTTTGACCATGATAGTATTATAAAAGAGTTAATAATCTAAATTAAAAGAAGGTAATGTATGTAGTTGCACTATTCTAAAAATAGTGTTACAAAATTAAATAAACTTCAACATAAAACAATGTAGTTGCATTCATATTTGGGGACATTTTTTATGTAGGTGCCTACATATAAGGAATATGTTGGCAACTTTTTATTTTTCATAAAGACATAAGGAAGAAGAAATAACCGTATAGATATATTTATTAGATATCCATAAATACATAATGAAATTTTCACTTAAATTAAACAACTATTGATTTAAAGGTCTTAACATTCAACATATTTTGTTAAATTCTAACCGTTAAATTCTAAATTAAAAATTAATAGTAAATATAATTCAAATTAGGATGAAACCTTAACACATAGTAGATTATATTATAGATTAACTAATTATATAATTAGATTTTATT